>JASAMX010026224.1:0-19954 GCA_030248175.1 Microlaimidae sp. YZB2_3
TTATTCTTTTTTAAGCTTGAAATACTATTAAAGTTATTTATCTGCATTTCAAGACTATTTCAAGCGTTTTAAATAAGTGTTGAAAAAAATTTAATTTGCAAAAAAAATTTGACAAAATAATATATATGGCATCACTCTTTAATTATTCATTAAATTAGTAGAAAAAAAGGCTGGAGCTTCGGAGCTTGTGGGGTAGCTCCGAAGCTCCGGGGGTTGCTCCGGAGCTCCTAAAAGCGGAGTTCCACTCCGGTGTTTTAGAGGTCGGGGCTCCGGAGCACATCACCAGTTCTTTGGAGCTCTGATCCTCGAAAGTTCCGATCAGAACCTCGGCATTTTAAACTTAGGAGCACCCTCAGAAATCTAGCTCTATCTCAATTTCATGCTAACCAAATTAAGTTTTTCATGTTTTAAAATTTTTTTACCAAATTTTTTATAAACTAAAACGTTTTTAACACATGTAAAAACGTTCAAATTAATCGAAAAAATACAACCAAAATCATTGAACGCACTTGAAGAGTATACATAAGCCTTAGGTTATTAAATTAAAAGCGAAATTCAAAAAGTAAAAAAGTAGAAACTTAAGTCACCCATTTAAAAAATATAATCGTAAGTTAAAGATTCACTTAAAAAGTTAAAAACGCTGCGGGAAAAATAACCCGGTAAGGACGAAAGGCCTCAATTGGAAAAGCAAGTTTTACCTTCCTACTACCTGCCCTCATCGCAAATTTTGCTGCCTCCTACTTGGGTCCGATCGTCCTCCTACCTGCCTCCATTCTAAATTTACCTGCCTTGACGCTGTTTCTTATCTGCTACCAAGGCAGTTTTAGTTGCCTTCAACCTGCCTCCTAATCTGTATATGATTAAACGTAAGAGGCAGGGCAACCTATCTCTTTCTTGCCTTCAAGGCAGTTTTATCTCTCTCCACCTGCCTTCTATCTACCTCCAAGATAGTTTTAGCTGCCTCGGACTTGCCTCTAACCTGGATATGTTTTAACATACGAGACAGCCTGCTACATGCCTCCGAGAGAGTTTTACCTGCCTCTTAACTGCTGTCACCCTGTCTTCTAGCTGCCTCTGAGGCAGTTTAACCAGCCTACAGTCTTTTGGCGGCCGGTTTAAAACCCGTTTGTTTAAAATTGATGTGGAGAGGACAAATGTTTGCCAACAGAAAGTTTCATTCAGTCTATCAAAGAAACTCCCTGGTTAAAACTAAATATAAATGCAATTTTCGTGCTGAACATATTTCGCCAACAGAAGAGTTTATTAAGTCCACCCTTATCGGTCTATAACTGGCAGTTAAAACCCATAAAATAATAGATCGATATTTCCGTTATCAAACTATCTAACTCAAAAATTTTTGTAAAGGACTTGGACTTGGAGATTCGGACTTGACGATAATGGAGGATTTGGAGACGAGAATGGAAAACTTAGAGTCAAAAATGGTGAGTTTAAAGCTGTATGTAGGGTATAGTGATGTTCCTACCTTCCAATATCAGGCTCCGGAGCTCCGTCCATTTGAAGCGGAAGAAGCTCCAGAGCTCCGGAGCTCTGCCCCTTAAATGAGCGTTTTCAAGCGTATTTAACCTTGAAATATGTTGTAAGTTATTTTACTTGCTTATTTGGGACTTTTAATAAGTTAGAAAAAAAATTAGTTTGCAAAAAATTTTTGATAAAATAATTTATGTTATTACTCTTTAATTATTCATGAAATTAACGCCAAAATAGGGCGGAGCTCCGGAGCTCCGGGGAGTATCGCTAGTAAGGAACTTGACACCGAAAATGAAACCCATCGAAGCCTACACCTTTCTAATTTAGTGCTCCAACTTTTTATATCTTTGGCGTTCAAAATTTTAATAGTAATTATTGTATTAATAATAATAATTAATATTAATAATAATAATAATAATAATAATAATAATAATAATAATAATAATAATAATAATAATAATAATAATAATAATAATAATAATAATAATAATAATAATAATAATAATAATAATAATAATAATAATAATAATAATAATAATAATAATAATAATAATAATAATAATAATAATAATAATAATAATAATAATAATAATAATAAATAATAATTCAACGGCTCTTATTATCTTACTGACGGCTCCAAAGACAGTGCAATTCGCCTTTGCTGCTTAAATGTTTTATCTTATTTTCGAAAAGCATCCATAAACAACCTTCTATATTTAAAAAAAAAAAACAATAGTTTTCTTTAGTTATTTAGTAGATTTTTCAAAGAGCCAATTATTTTTCTGTTTTTTTATGATGCGGTTTAAATTTCAATTTTTTCATGCACTAACTACCATATACAAGTGGGTGCAAAGGGTTGTTGTCAAAACTCTATCCATTAGAAGGAGTTTTAAACGTGGAAACCCCATCCAAAATTTAAATTCAATTTAATTTTAATTATCATTAAAATTTCTAATAATTTAAATGTTAACCTTTTGTTCTTTTTTTAATTAAAAATATGTATAAGAAGGAAAAGCATTGAAAGTTTAATAATTAAGTAAAAATATTAATACTTACATACATTGAAAATTAATTTTTTAGAATATAGTTATAGACCTAGATATAGGCCTAGATACAAATTAACCAAAAATGCAACATATCTTACCTATAATATAATATACGTTATAACGTTTATACGTTAAAAACTTAGATGTAACGCGAACAATTTGTAAATGTCACTGTAATTAGAAAAATCACTTTCGAGTTAGAAAATATTCTTACAATCTTTCAAAACTAAAATTTTAGTTTCATTTTTAAAAATTGATTTGGTTTCTTCTATCATGTTTTTATTAGAAGAAGTGTTAGTGTACTGGCTTATTACATTGTTTAACCCAAGTTTTATTTTGCTAATGGCTTCTAAATTGAATTGTTACGCAAAGATAGAAACTTACAATAGACTCAATTGTAAGCTTAATTTAACTGCCGATAATAAGCGAGTCTCATTTCACGAAACAATAAGCGGTTTTAAATAATAAATAACGTCTTTCGTCTCATTACAATGTTTAGTATTGATTTGTTTAGTTATGTCTGAAATAAAAATGGTGACCACAATATTCCCTGAAAATGCTTTAAGCATTGAGCTAGAAAAAGGGTCGTTTCACCTCGGACGTATGTTTAAACAGAAAAGATGTGAACTACTCTTGGGTGGACGTTAAGATTTAGACCATATTAACTTTTCTTATTCCGTGAACCAATGATACAAAGCAGTTGTAGTTTTTTTATAATTTAATAAATGACAATTAAAAAAAAATATGCTCACAACAATATATGACAATCGCAAAATCGCCACTTTTAAAAGTACAAGGTTGTATATCTATATGTTTAAGAAACAACTATAATTATAAATGTGAATAAAATACAAATTCGCGTTTCACAAAGATTGCTGCGAGCATGATTTTTTTCATTTTTTCTATTGGCATTCCGTTCGAGTATGGAAAAACTACAGCTGGGTAGTACAATTGGTTTAAATAAAAAATCATTATCATAATGGTCTAAATATTTTATTCAGCAAATAAAAGCACAAGTCAGATGATAATTCATTATAATCCACAAACGTCCACCTCGGATTAGTCCACATTTTTTTTGTATCTAAAAATTCATTCGATGTAAAATTCGGTTTTTTTCCAATGAGCCTATTTTTAATTTAGATCAATAATAGCGACGAAGGAGTGTCAATTTTTAGATATAAGAGCTAAAATTATAATAGTAATAACAAGAGAAAGAAGAACACGAATTACAAAATTTACTCGTGTTCTCTAATTATAACTGAGGCTGCCTCGCGGGCCTAAATCGCTCCGCAACCCTTCCGTGCCACCTATGATATTTGTAATATTTGTTTTAACAAGTTTTACAGTATTTTAAATTGATAAATAGGTGCAATCTCACATATTCTAACGTTTAATATTTTTGGCATAAAATTTTCGTACGTTTTACATTAATTTCTAACCCTGTTAAATTGGATAAATACAGAATAAAAAAATCAATATACAATAGTTAAAAAATCTCAAAATAATTTTTTTTAGATTTTACCCTATTTATATTTTGGCAGACAAATTCAAAAACTGATTTTTATACAAGAAAAGTACATATAGGTAAAATTACTGCAAATTATCTTCATCTATAATCATAAGTAATCTTGATTCATCTTATCCAAATTCGGCGATATTATAGTGAGGTTTTCATATACTATGTATTTAGCGCGCAATTATTCACAGTCTAAATTTATATTTGGTCAAAGTATATAAATATATAAACACGTAAATAATTATCTCAGCTTTACTCCGCATATTGCGGAACCGTTTAGGAGCAAAACCTAATCGAGAAAGTTATAATTAATATCAGAGAAAATGATTTTTTATTACAAAATAGATTAATCAAAATAATATCAGATTTCTCATTAAGGTATTTTTCTGAGATATGAGTAGCTAAATTCTCAATTTATTGCTTTATTCTCAAAAAAGACTAAAAAATTAGCCGTTTTTTATGGAGTATCTATTTCTTTGCGCTTATGTTGCATTTAACACTGAATAGATTAAAAAGAACAACTTTAACTTTATTTAGCTAAATAATGTTAAACAAAAAAATTTCAACGAATTAGGGTAACTGACTTAATTTCGGCCACCTTTTTTTATTTTTTTGAATAAGTTTTTTCTGGCTTTTTCAATCAAGCCAAAATTTGGCCTAAAAATCAAACAATAGCTATATTTGTTATTCCAGTGCAAAATTTGAATATTTCTGTTACACTTAAAAATCAGTGAAGGTTTAAACTTTTTTTTAAAAGTGGCCGAAATTAAGGCGCGTGCCATTTATTTCGGCCACCTACAAAGAAGGTGCATATAACTTAATTTTTCCCGTTTGCGAACTTTAATAGTTATTAGCAAGACTTTAAATAATTATGTCAAAACCTTAAAAAAACAAGTTTTAATAATTTCTATTTTTTGTTCAATTTTTATTTTTGGCTTAAAAAACGTCAAAACAAAGTCAAACGAGCAAAAAAATTTCTTTATAAATACGGTAGTACAATGATATTTAAAAACACCAAAAAACGGCAGGTTCTTTCACCTAAATTTTCAGGTGGCCGAAATTAACGGAATCTTAAAATGCGCAGTTAGTTAAACGCATTGCAAAATGATTTTGAAGAAAATATCAAAACATGAAAATTAACAACTTTGAGCCTTAAATAGACGATATTTTAAGGTTATATATTGCTTCGTTCTAAATTTGATGCAGTTTAAACACAAAGCAAAAATTAGGAAAATGACAGAAAATTCACTTTTTGTATGAAAATGTTGATAATGTAGAATAACAAAAATAAAAAACTTTTGCAAAAACACTTTATTCAACATTAATCCAGTTACTTTTGTGCTAGTTCTTTTGTGTTTTAAAAATAAGCCAATTTTCTAACACCCTAAATTGGTGGCCGAAATTAAGGCGTGGCCGAAATTAAGTCAGTTACCCTAATAACGTTTTTCTAAAATAAAACCGATGATAGGGTATCTGACTTAATTTCGGCCACCTTTTTATTTTTTTGAATAAGTTTTTTTCTGGTTTTTCCGATCAACCCAACATTTGGTCTAAAAATCAAACGACAGCTATTTTTGTTATTTCAGTGCGAAATTTTAAAATTTTTGTTACATTTAAAGATCAGTGAAGGTTTAAAGATTTTTTTATAGTGGCTGAAATTAAGGCGCGAGCCATTAACTTCGGCCAATTAGAAAAAACTGGCTATAACTTTTGCCAAAACGAACAATAAAATTTTTTAAAGGTTGCAAATTTATGCTTAGGTATTGTTCTTGTTGCATATAACTTAATTTTTTCCGTTTGCAAATTTTAATAGTTGTTAGCAAAACTTTAAATAATTATGTCAAAAGCTTAAAAACGAGTTTTATTTTTTGTTGAATTTTTGTTTGGTTTAAAAAAACGTCAAAAAAAAGTCAATCGAGCAAAAAAAATTCTTTATAAATACGGTAGTACGATTATATTTGAAAACAGATATTCGAAAACAGCAGAAAACGGCAAGCTCTTTCACATAAATTTTAAGGTGGCCGAAATTAACGGAATCTTAAAATGTGCAGTTAGTTAAACGCATTGCAAAGTGATTTTAAAGAAAATATCAAAACATGAAAATTAACTCTTTTGAGCCTTAAATAGAAGTTATTTTAAGGTTATAGTTCTTGGTTCTAAATTTAATGCAGTTTAAACACAAAGCAAAAATTAAGAAAATCACAAAAAAATGACTCTTTGTATGAAAATTTTGATAATGCAGAATAGCACAAATAAAAAACTTTTGCAAAAACCTTTTATTCAACATTCATCCAGTTACTTTTGTGCTAGTTCTTTTGTGATTTAAAAATAAGCCAATTTTCTAACACTCTAAATTGGTGGCCGAAATTAAGGCCTGGCCGAAATAAAGTCAGATACCCTAAAAGTTTTATATCAATGTCGAACTCAGATCTTTGCAGGGCGCGTCTAGTTTACTGAAGCTTTTATTATTGAGCCGCGATGAATATATTTTACGTTTATATAATAGTACTTTGCTATTTTATACATAGCACTTGGTTGCCATATTGGTGCTGATTAGTCGACCTTGCGTATTCTTTTTTTAACAGAGGGAATTTTAAGTAAATAAACAAAAAATAAACAAGACTGAGACCTCAGTAAATCATTATGAATATCTCGAATGTCAGTCTAATTTTTTCACGTTACGCTAACAACTGTCATTTCAATTGCTGATTTTTTTTCTTATTTTCAAACCATTTCCGGCTGTTTTTTAACCGTTTCATCGGCAGTTACAGGAAAATTACGTCTGGGTGAGCTAATAATATCATAATCGATGATCTGAAGACAAAATTAGAAAAAATCAACAAAAAATTGTTTAATATGGCATAAATTAAAAAAAAGATTAAATTAAATTAGTCACTTTAAAGTGAAATGGGAATTTTAAAATTTTTAAAATTGAGTATTTTTGTTTACCCTACGTGCAAATAGCGTGAGTTCGTCTTATTGAAGACAGATCGAAAAAGGCTTTATTTGTTTCAAGGACAAATAGAAGAGGAAAGTTATGAGGCAGTACAAGTTAAATAGTTAGAAGGTAGGTTAAAGTTATGTTACGAATTGTCGCAGGTAAGAATCAACAAAATATACATGTTTATTGAGACATGTTGGAAGACAAGTATGACGCTTAACAACTTTTTTCCGGTTTCATCATATACATAAGTTTCAGTTTTAGATAAGTTTATACATAACATAACCTTTAGAATACTGGGAAGTGGGAGCCAGATAAGTTGCATCAGATATAGCAAATTTATAGCCGACGAGAAATACAATTACAATTTACGATTTACAATTAATTACAATTTATTATAATTTACAATTAAAATACAATTTACGGTTTCTGAAATAGGGCACTTAGTAGCATCAAAAATATATAATATACCGAAAAATGTGCAACTCCTATATAAAAAAGTACGGAAAAGTAGGCCATTATTATGAGCCTCTCCATTTAAACGACACTCTCCACTATAATGGCATAGTAGCCATTTTAATTCGGCGAGTTGAAATGGAAAAGAAGCCATTATAATAGCCATTTATTGATTTAATTTCACTTCTTATATACTCACAAGTGTAATACTGTCCGGGCCGCATGAGTTTTACCGTGTTGGACAATATTAAACCAACACGGAAAAACTCGTGCGGCCCGGACAGTATTACACTTTTGAGTATATATGAAATAAAATGACATCAATAAATGGCTATTATAATGGCTTCTTCTCCATTTTAACTCGCCGAATTAAAATGGCTATTTTGCCATTATAATGGAGAGTATCATTTAAATGGAGAGGCTCATTATAATGGCCAATTTTTCGTACTTTTTTATTTAGGAGTTGCACATTTTTCGGTATATTATATATTTTTGGTAGCATTTTTATTCAACTATAAACCAGTTAAAAAATAAAAGATTTTAAATTTGGTAATTATTTTCTTGAAATTCAGATAATTATACTTTTTTTTTAAACTTTTTAAACAAATATATGCAAAAAAACCGATAAAAGGTGCCTCATTTGGGAGAAGGTGTTTATCTGCCTCCCATCTGCCTAGATTGCCAATTATTTATCCTCCTAGATAAGATTTAACCGATTTCTGAAGAGTATTCTTTTTAATAATTTTCCCTCCTACGTGCCCCCAACTTGCCTTAATTCTAAATTTACTAGCAGATTTAGCTGCCTCTTACCTAACTCCTAACATGTATTCTTTAACGTAGAAAACAGTGCTACCTGCCTCCTACCTGCCTTGGAACCGTTTTTGCTGCTTCCTATCTGCCTATAACCTACAGGACAGGCGGTTTTAAGAGCCTTTTTTAACAAGATAATTTAACGAAATTAGTTTGAGTTATAAATTTAAAAAAAAATTTGTTCACCGGACAAAAGTTTTAACAAATTTAAATTTGGATCACGGAAGTTACATTTTGTGCGGCAAGAACTAAACTTATTCTTAAGTTATATTTAAAAAAATATATTTAAAATAAATCACTAAATATGATTTTGTAGCTCGAATTTAAAAAAACAATTTATGAATTCTTCCGTTTATTTTTATGCTAGTTGTTTCTGTATTAATGGCATCAATAACGACCTTTGTTTTTGGAAAATATTTAGTATTAACGCATTAGCTTCTGCGGTATTGATCCAAGCACTTATGTCAACCCACTAAGAAGTTTGGTGCTGTGTGAATAGAGGTTGGGATAAAAAAAAGTGCTCAGGGCTTAGTTATTGGTTTTGTGCCTTTGGGACTCTGGGAGCACCCACTAAGCCTTAATAGAAATTCCGCGTACGTTTATAGGATTTCGATTAAATTCTAGGTGGAAATCGAACTGTTCTAGTCGACCGTTTTTTCAATGTGAAGCCACTGGCAGCGCTCATTTACTTGCAGAAATAAAACAAAATCAGACTTTAGATCGGTAAAAAAAAGCCGAACGTTTAGATGGTTGGTTTAGTGGGTTTTAAATTGATCAAATTTTTAGAACTTATTGAATATTCAATTGAATTCAAATGTTGAATGAAATAACAACTTTAATTCTAAAAATGTACGAATAAAAAAAAGGAACTCAGAAAACGCAGAATAGACTTGTTTTTTCTGGATATTAACGCCGTACAACAAAAACAGGAGAGAATTTTATAAATGAAGCAAAAATATCAACTTATTAGTATTTTTTACTTGGCGGGCTAATTGAATTTTAAAAAACAACGTTAAAAATTAACAACTTTAATTCTAAAAATGTACGAATAAAAAAAGGAACTCAGAAAACGCAGAATAGACTTGTTTTTTCTGGATATTAACGCCGAACAACAAAAACAGGAAAGAATTTTATAAATGAAGCGAAAATATCACCTTATTAATATTTTTTTTACTTGGCGAGCTAATTTAATTAAAAAACAACGGTAAAAGTAATAAAACTGAATTTCCAGAGCAAGTGATTGTATAATGATTTACCACAGCATTTAAAACAAAACAATATAGTATTAGAAATCACATAAATTCTTTAGTTTTTTATGTATTTAAATTCAGTGCAATGTTTGTATTGCTTATTTATTCCCCGTCTTAAACTAAATAAAAATAAAATAGAATACAAAGAAACCTAATAATATATAGTTGACATTGAAATTAAACTATACAATAAATTTTTTAAAAGTCAAAGAATACTTGCTTGTCAGAAGTCTGTTTCAATAAAGACGATGATTTAAAACATAAAAAATATATTAACACGATACTCTATCACGCACTTGCTTGAAAGCTAGTTACTACTATAGTCTGTCAAATACAAAAAAGTGGAAAAAACTAGAGCACATAATTATATTTCATTTTTAAAGAAACTTAGCTACGTTCTGAATTAACCTAATTTGTATTGACCGGCTGACGAAGAAGAACTGCAAATAAAAAAATTGATTTAGCTCAAGTAAAGGCTTAGGTTTAGGTTTCAATCACAACAAACATACACTTACGGTTCCAAGTTTCTAATTTTGGCCTAAATGTTTCAGCTTAAACTTTCACTTTAAGTTTCTCAAATCATTCATAAAAATACAATCACCTAAGTTTTTTGAAGGCTATAGGCTATTATAAGCATAATTTAGGCTATTTCTATGATTTCATTATTCCTAATAGATTTATAAAACAATAACTTTATATTGAAACAAAAAAAAAATAAAAGCGGCTCACTTGATTCGTCGTTCCTCCTCTTCCGCATTTTCCAAAAAATCAGCACTGCTGGCGATACTGCTGTCGTATTGCTGTTGATTAGAATAATCTTGTAGAATTTCGCTGCTCGGGTATTCGCTGCCGATCGAGCCACCGCCTTCGGAAAATCGTCGGTTTTGCTCCTCGTTCTGTCGCGACATTCTTCTTAAATCCTCCTCTTCTCGCTCTTCCTCTTCTCGCAGTCGCGCCTGAGTGCGGAAGGCGGAAGCGAAATCCTCGTCCAAATCTTTGGTCGGCTCCTCGGGAGTGGGTTGAATCTCTTTGATTATCGGTATCGGTTTCTAAAAAGAGTATTTGCTAAAGTTTTGGTTCCAGGCCAAAGCTTAAAATCGGGTTACAGACTTTTACAGAAATTTTTTGATTTATTTCTCGACAAGTTTAAAAAAATTATACTCAGTGTGAAAAGTATTTAAGTCAAAAAAAAAATTAAGTGATTTTTATCTCGCAAACGTAATTGTTCATAAAAAATTATTCAAATGTATATATTTTTACATTAGTAATATAAATGGCGAATAAATTTTTTTTTTGTTGGCGCAATGATGATGATTAAAAAAATTTCTATTTCACAATATTTTCGTACAAACTATAGCTTTTTTTTTTGAAAAAATTGTTATTTTTAACTCTTCTGGGGCCTATTTCATAAAGACGTTTGTAAATTTTCATTTTACAAGTCTCCGCCTATTTTTTGTAAATTACATGATAAAGGATATAGGACACGTCAAATATTGATCGGTCAGGGAAGATGAAATGACGTGGCTCCGACCAAACTACGATCAGCGATGACTCCGGTCATCGGACCAAACTCCAATGACCAATTAGCGCACAGCGGTGCGCGCAGATGCTCCCCCTGGATTACAAGTCTAAAAACCTTTATCGTGTATTTTACAAAAAATAGGCGGAGATTTGTAAAATGAGAATTTACAAAGGTTTCTATGAAACAGGCCCCTGATTATATTCACTTAAGTTTTCCCATAAAAAATCAATTTTGATAAACATTATTCAATTATTTTGAATAATTCTGTAGATTTAGTTACAATGTATTTATAGTAGAGGCTTTCTAAGAAAAAAAATAAAACAAAATTTTCAAAATTGAAAACAAAAAAGACATTATTAGTAATACACTTACCAAATCTGCAGAAGCATCCAGAGTGATAGATGGTATATCTGGAATGGAATCGGGTCGTTCGGATCTTCTAGACTGAGGTCGACTAGACACCTCCTGCATCTCTTCCTCCATAGCACTGGCTTTTCCGAACATCGACAATAAATGAGCTCGTTCTTCCTCGTTAAACTCCGCCAGATCTAAGTCTGGCATCCCCGGAATGCTTATGACCCTCGGACCTTTGTCTTCGGATTTCGTCGGAGGTTTGTATGCTGGCACAGTTGGGACCTCTTTAAGATGGCTATACTGCAGTTTCACTCGGCGAATTTCTTGCGATTTTACAATATTCTTTTTGACGGCACGCTCAGTTAAGATTTTTTCCAAGATCGGCTCCGGTTCGGCCAGTTGTTTTTTCTCCATCCAATAGTCGTCGTACGATGGTTGTTCGGACGCGGATGACCAGTCGGTGCTGTACGTATCTTGATATTTGCTGGATGTTTCAATGTCCATTTCTTGTTTTTGACTGTCCCAATAAGCGGAGGAATCGTCCGGCGGGAACTGCTCACCGGCCGTCTCCCAGTCCTCGAAAATCGTCTCAGGTATATGCGGGGCGTGGGTATCGGTTTGTTCTTGCGAGGCCGCCTGCGCAGCCTGAGCGGCTTGAATGGCCGCTTTAGGATCTTCCTCGTAGGGACTACTGCGTTCCTGTTGAGAAGAATACCCTGTGTCCTCGGTTTCGTGCGAAAAGTCGCTACCTACCGAACCACGCGAGGAGACAACTCTGGAGTCTGCCGTGGCTGAGATGCTTGTAGCGGTGTCATAATCGTAGCCGGCAGAGGCAGGTTGGGAAGTGTCCATGTGTCCAATATCAGCTGGTTTGGATATCACAGCGTCCGACTGTGGTGAATGTGCTGTTGAAAGACTAATCGGTTGAGTAAGCTCTTTTGATGACGCAATATACTGGTCAGCCGGCGGAACTGGGCTGACGCTCCTCTCAAATTCCTCTGATTTGGACATAATTGCAGCAATATGAGCTTGTTCCTCCGCACTCAATCCTGAAATATCAGGTTTGGGCGCGGATAAAGGTGATTGTGCCTTAGAAATCGGAGATGGCTGAGTAGCGGCAACTGGGCTGGGTCGACCATATGCAGGCATGTCGTCCTCGGCAGCCATGCGCATAACTTCCATCATGTGTTTTCGCTCTTCCTCGGAAAGGCCAGATAAGTCAATACCTTCAAACTCGTCAGGCACTTTTGGCATTGCCGGCGGCTGAGCAGAATGAAGAGGTCTTGATTGTATAGGCTTAGCAGCTGGCGGAGGGCTGGGTTTCACTGGTTCCTGAATAACTTGTTTTTTGGCTGGAGGAGGTTGCGGCAGGTCGAAATCAGCCGCTGCAGCAGCCATTACTGCCCTGATTTTCTCTTGTTCTTCAGCAGAAAGTCCGGTAAGATCCATTCCCGCCGTATCCATAGGAGACGGTAGTGGCTGTTGCCCACCACGCGACTGAGTTGGTTGCTGCTGGGAAATCGGCGGCAATGAAGGTGGTTGAGCGTGTGCAGCGGCAGGCATGGCTTGATGTGATGAAGTCGGTGGGGCAGTGGTTGTCTTTGGTAAAGGTCCCATTTCAGCGGCGGCATTCATAACCGACAATATTTTTTGCCGTTCCTCTTCTGTCAGGCCTGACAAATCCGGTTGGTCAGGCGCTGCAGGTGCTGATGCGGCTGGTTGGGCATGACTTGGAGGCTGAGCTGAGCTGAGCTGAGCTGGCGAACCTGTGTGACGAGGAGTGACAGGTGCGGCAGGAGAAGGTTGTTGTTGCTCGTCAGCGGCAACTTGAGCCATTGTTTTGAGAATATGCGCTTTTTCTTCTTCAGTAAGACCTGTAAAAAAACCAGAAAATAATAAATACTGACTTTTTATATTTAGTTCATTATTCATAATCATTTTATACCTAGTCAATCTGAGTTAATAATAATAACTTTAATTTCTTAAATTACATCTATTTTACTAAGAAAACTTTAATAGTAATTTTAATTAATTAAATCACATAATTTGTGGCTTTTATTATGAAGAACTAAGAAAGCTAAATTTTTATTGTTTGTCGTAATGAAAATGAAGCCATAATTTATGTGATATAAGTAACTAAAGTTACAATTAACTAAGACTTCGCTTTTAGTTTTGACTTACATTTTTTGTTATTCATTATAGCCAGATTTTTTGTTAATCACTCATATTAAGGCTGAGAAATTATTATCCAAAAAACCTGTAAAAATTTTTATAACTAGTGATGTTCCTTCCCTTCAATAACATGCTCCGGAGCTCCGGCCATTTAAAGCGGAGGGAGCTCCGCCCATTAAATGAGCGATTTTAAGCTTATGTAAGCTTAAGAATATTTCTAGCGTATTAAATAAGTTTTGAAAAATATTAATTTGCAAAAAAATTTTGACAAAGTAATATATGACATCTATATGACATCACTCTTTAATTATTCATAAAATTAGTACAAAAATGAGGCGGAGCTCCGGAGCTCCGGGGGTTGCTCCGGAGCTCAGGAGTTTGAAACCCGGGGCAAATCACTAGTTTTAACGCTGCTACACTTTCGAAATATCAAAAGTTTATTTTTAAGCATTTTTGATATGAAAATTATATTGATGTGTGGTTGAAATTTCATTGGATAATTTTAAGACTTTTTTTGTTTAGCACGATAAAATCCACAAGAAGCTTTTCAAAGTTGCAGCAAAGTACATTCTGATACACAAAAGAATTATAAAAAATTTGAATATTATATTTTATCAGGATTGCAGTTTTGCTTGATTGGGAAACGTTGAAGAAAGAAGATTTAAGTTGTAGTTATAAAGCAAATGGTAAAAGTTAATATAACCAAAAATATATAACATAATGTTATATATTTTTGATATAACCCTAACTATATGTAACTAAACCTGAAATAAATCTAGGCAATAACAATAATGATAACAATCCTGATATTTAAGATAAATTACGAAAGCAGTCGTCAAAAAAAACTGATAAAATAAAGGCTTTAATAAAAAAAATATTTATCAAAAATATCCTCGTACATTGAAAATTGGTTTAAAAAGAACTATTTTTACAGTTTTCTGCTTGATATTTGTATAAGCTTATATCAAATTTAAAAGGTCAACGTCACATAGGTTTCAATTTCAAAATCATTATAATCTAGATTATACTCAATTTTTTGTTTATATATTTTTATACCGACAAATTTTATTAAAAGCTTTTTCAACTTTTAACAAACACGAAAATATGTTTTGACAAATGAAACATTCTAGTTAATTCGTTAACAGCCTTTAACTCCTAATAACTCAACTTTAATGCGCATAAAGCAAGGGTGCTAATGTACGCCTTTATTAGCAGAAAGTATGCATGCTCCGCAATAGAAAAATAAGAGTATCTTAAATCAGCTAGAATTTTAATTAATACCCGGTGAAATAATATTTCCTCAGGTTATTTATTATCATTATGATTTAAAAGCAAATTTTTTCCCGTTTTACTATAACTGCTTACACTGTTTTACATTTAACGACATTTTAAAGTACAATTATGAGTTAATGTTTCCGTTGAATCAAAAAACCCGAGTCTAAAACATTTTTGTCATTGTTTAGTTTTTTTTTGCTTTTTTGGCGTTTTTTTTTCGTTGATTTGAGATGAATTTTTTATTAATATTTTTTTCTGTGGATAGCTTTTATTGATTTATTTTTACAATAATTTAGTCTTATAGCTGCGGCATATAAACAAAGTTAGCTATAGGCAAATAAAATCTAGCTGACCTCAATTATTTTAGCATTGAATCGATTATTTAACAATAAAACCATTCAAATTTTTTAACAAAAGCGGTTTATCATTATTTATCAAATTTCTCAATTTAGAACCCAAATGCAAATTTTTTATGAGCTAAAGTTGGTTAATTTTTGTATATTTTGTAAA
Organism: Microlaimidae sp. YZB2_3; assembly: GCA_030248175.1. Taxonomy (NCBI): domain Eukaryota; kingdom Metazoa; phylum Nematoda; class Chromadorea; order Desmodorida; family Microlaimidae; species Microlaimidae sp. YZB2_3. The sequence goes on from JASAMX010026224.1 coordinate 15,341, forward strand.
AAGGTGGAATTAAAAAAAAAATTCTGCGTTCTCAATTGTTTAAAAAAACACGTCATAACCGCACAATTTTAATTGGTCCCCTCAAATCTGCTTACTAATTTTCGACGTTAGCCAGATATAATTCAACCATAGTACGTATATATTAAATAAAACTTTTACCAATATCAGTTTAATAGCATTAGCAAATCTTAAAAAAATTTAAAAATTTAAACTTTAAAAAAAAATGAAAAAAAGCCGGTTTATATAGCGTTTTTAACAAAACTTTAAACCGCATTCAGCCAAAATTTATTTCACGTGATCATTGTTACCATGATTGATAAGTAACCGTGATAGGTTCGCAATTTTGTAACACTTATGTTACTAATTTAGTTATTTGAATTAACATTTTAACTTTGACTATAATGTTTATAGCCGGTGATAAACAAATAGTGTAATACGCCTATATTTAATAACTCCTTTACTATTAAAGTTAATAATAAAAAAGTAGAAATAAAAAAGTAATAAAAATAGCCAATCTAAAAAAATATACCTGTGAGATCAATGTCCATAGGTGGAGGTGGTACTGGCGATCTTGCCTCCCGCTCCATGGACGACCTTCGGCTGGACGAGCGAGAAGGCGGGGCTGAGGGTCCCGCGACCTGTTTGGCAATATTGTCCGCTCCCGCCTTGACCATGGAAGTGAGCCCGCCCAGGCCGCCAAACCCGCCGAAGCCGAAGCCTTTGGATGGACTTTTGGCGGGTGATGGTGTGGTTCTCTGCATAGGAGAGGTGCTCTGTGTTCCGCGAGCGGCGGGCTGTTGGGCCGCGGCGGGGGGCGGTTTAGGCGGTTCCGCGCCGCCGAAAAGTCCGCCCAATTTCCCTGTCAAATTCATTCCAACGCCGCCGCCGCCGGCGGATGGGGTACCGGCGGCCACTCCCAGCCCTTGGAGCAGGCTCCCCGCTTTTTGTCCGGCGAGATTGAGTGCCGCCCGTCCGCTCTCGGCCACTGCGGCCGTATCGATGCCCAATAAGTCGGAAGCGTCGCTTTCCTCGTCGGAAGCGGAAGTTTTTTCGTCCGGAAAAATTTTTCCGTCGGAAGCGTCCGGACCCTCCGTCCCTTCCGAATCGTCCGGACCTTCGGTTTCGGCCCCGCTGTCCGGGCCGCTAGTGCCGGGACTGTCCGGACCGCTGGTTCCGGGACTGTCCGACGGGTTGTCGTCCGGATTTTTTCTCCGGCGAGCGGTGGGAGCGGCGCGACTGTCGCTTTCGTCTAATGAATCCATAGTCTTAGCGGGGGCTTCTCCGCCACCACTGCTACCGGTCTCCGCTCCGGGAACCGCTGCTCGTGTCGGCGCGCGCTCAGTCAAAGCGGCAGCGACGGGCATTGTGTGTGCCCACGTAGTGGAAGAGCTGTCGCCAGCTCCCTCTGCCTCCCGCTCGGACCATGTGTGAGGCTGCTGTTGGTAGTGGAATCCTTCTTGGTAATTGGGCTGCTCTCCGGTCAAAAGGCGCTCCCCGCGAGGTTCCAGCGGGCGATTGTCGGCGGTGTCTTCGGGACCGCGCGCAGGTTGATTGTCTAAGCCTCGTCGAGCTAATGTCGTCTTGTTAAAAGCTTCTCCTCCCGGCGCAGGAGTACTTTCCGATTCTTCCGATTTTTTCGTCCCCCCTCCTATTATTCCTAATGTGGCGTCGTCGGCGGTGTTCCCATCGCGGCCGGGTGTCGTAGTATGAGGTGGAGGAGTTTCGCCCGCGCGAGGCGAAAAGGGAGGCGAATGAGCCGGGGAGGGAGAGCCGGACGGATCGATACTACCCAGCAGAGGGGCGCTGAAAGACTCCGCCGCGAACTCCGGCAGAATATCCTCCTCCTCTGAAGAAAGCTGGATTGTACTGGGCTGCTGCTGTATGCGCGCGAATTCCCCGCGCCTCCTGGGGGCCCCCGCCGGGCCCTCGTCCCCATTATAACCGTCCTCCTCTCCCTCCGTCCGCACGGATTGATCCTCGTTAATAATGTCCTCGCCTATAGACCTTTCAGCGACCAGATCAACCCGCATGTCATCCGGGTATTGTTCCTCTTGATATCGCGGCGTAGAGTTTTCTTCCGGCGAGTCGCTGTATTCCAAAAAGGCGTCATCGTAGCTCTCCGCCGTTTTTCCACCCACCGATTGGGGATAGGTGATGGCGGAAAAATGTTCCCCCGGATCTTCCACCGGACTCCCCGAGGTAACTTCGGATTCGCTAGTGGGCGTGACTAGATCCGCAGCACGTTGAGAGGCATAATCCGCCACTTCCTCACGGCGGTCAGGAGAGTCCCAGGAGACTTTTTCCTCGCTGTCCTCTTCCAAGGGCGGTACGGGGGACGGGGGATGGACCAGGATCGGTATTTCGCTTTCCGGAGTGGCAGGTCGGGGGTGACCGGGAATTTTCAATGACGAATCGTCCGCCATGGCGCGTGGACTGGCTTTTGCCGGCGGATGCGCCTGGGCTTCCGTTTTGACGGCGGGCGGTCGATAGGTGGTATCAGGGCCGCTAATGGCCTCCGTCTTACGCTCAACACTCCCACCACTTGATTGCCGCGCCGCATAATTGCCTTTTTTAGGAGCCGCCGGGATTTCGGAAGGTGGGGCGCGCATCATGACGGCGATAATGTGCCGTCTCTCCTATTCAAAATCATTTTGCAATGTGTTTAACTAACTGCGCATTTTTGAGATTCACGTTAGTTTCGGCCACCTGAAAATTTAGGTGAAAGAACCTGCCGTTTTTTGCTCTTTTTAAATATCATTGTACTACCGTATTTTTAAAAATTTTTTTTGCTCTTTGACTTTGTTTTGAGGTTTTTTAACCCAAGAAATAAAAATTGAACAAAAAATACAAATTATTTAAAACTTGTTTTTTTCAGGTTTAGACATAATTATTTAAAGTCTTGCTAATAACTATTTAAAGTTCGCAAACGGGAAAAAATTAAGTTATATGCACCAAGAACAATACCTAAGGGTAAATTTAAAACCTTTAGAAATTTTTTATTGTTCGTTTAGCAGAATCAGTTATGGCCAGTTTTTTGTAGGCGGCCGAAATAAATGGCACGCGCCTTAACTTCGGCCACTTTAAAAAAAAGTTTAAACCTTCACTGATTTTTAAGTGTAACAGAAATATTCAAATTTTGCACTGGAATAACAAATATAGCTATTGTTTGATTTTTAGGCCAAATTGTGGCTGGATTGAAAAAGCCAGAAAAAACTTATTCAAAAAAATAAAAAAAGGTGGCCGAAATTAAGTCAGTTACCCTACCGCTTAGAGTTTGGTGTATAAATATCAGCGAAACAATATCGATTGAAACTTTATCCTAATATTTTGCGCTTATTAATGTTTCTTTCTGTTTTGAAGGCGGTTCCGGGGCTCTTCACTACTACTGTCACGGGCGAAGGGGATGATAAAACTTTATTACCGCCGGCGCTAGAAAAACAAGACGACAAAGCAATAAGTTCGGGGCGGAATGCGCCTTCCGCTCCGCGCCCGACTGCTCCTCCCGTCCTGACGCCGCAGCCGGTCATGCGACCCTCCGCCGTCCCCGAAATGCCCGCCGAAATCGACCTGACCGCCTTCTCGGAGGAGGAGAGGGCCCAGATTATGGCCGTTATGATGCGCGCCAACGCCGAAGACGCCGCCCCGTTGAATTCCACGAAGCCGGCGCGACCGGCGGCGGTCGAACCGGACGCGGAACCGACGGCGGACTCGCCGGTTAGCGACACTGTGGAAGTGGAGTTCCTGGTCACACACAAGGTCTGGAGCGAGATGCAGACCATACTGGGGCGCCAACGCACGAAGCGCAAGCGCTCCCAGGCGGAACCCCAACCGCGGGAACCCGCCCGCCGAAGCTAAAGAACCGCCTGGAGAAGGAAAGGGCCTCTCTCACACTTCCCGCGACGAAGGCACCAACCTGGGCGGTCTCAGCCCTCCGCCGCCGCCCGTGGACTTCCCCGCCGATCTGGACATCAGTACGCTGACTTCGGAAGAGCAGGAGCAGATCCGCGCGGTGATGAATCGCCTTCACCAGGAAAGTGTCATACCTTTTCCCCCCGTGCCGCCTTATGGATCGTTGAAGCGTTCCGCCTCACCGCCCGCCACGGAGCCGGTACCGTCCAAGGTGGCTCCCTCGTCGCAGAAAACCTTGGGTCTGGAAATTGTCAGCACGGCGGAGTCTCTGGCGTCCTGCCAATTCGCGCTTTCACCCGGCACCGACGAGTACTACGTAACCGGGCGACCGCCTTGGTTCGAGCCTTTGGAGGCGGAGCGAACGGTTGGAGCCCCGCCCTCGCCCAAAAAAGCCTCGCTATTCGCCACGCACGAACTACCGGACGAGATAGACTTGCGGGCCTTGACCAAGGACGAGCAGACGCGCCTGGCTCGGGTCATAGAGCGGACGCGCAGTCTGGGCGACCCGCGCGACGACCCGAACCCGCTGCCGTTGGCTTGCCGCAGGCGCTGATCACCGGACGACCCGGTCTGTTTGGAACACCGGGTTCTAGCCCACCAAGACCGCTTTCCCGGAAGAAATGGAGGAGGAACCGACCGCCGCCGAAGCGGTTGGCGGCGAGTCTAGTGCCGACTCCTCACAGGGCGGGACACGGAAGTGCCGCC
>JASAMX010026226.1:0-33836 GCA_030248175.1 Microlaimidae sp. YZB2_3
ATGTTGTTTATGTGTCTTTTAAAGAAATTGTTTTGGTTAGTAATGAAATATAAAAAATTGTTAAATGGATATAATAAACATTGTTTTTATAATTACAATACAATACATAAAAACTAAGCATTCCATTATACTCATTTATTTTTAAGTGAGTCTATAGGTTAGTTAACTAACAAAATATAGGTTAGTTTATATGACAATTAAATCATTGTATAAATTACTCATCATTTTTACAAACAATAGCTAAAAAAATCATTAATTTCGTCTGAATGAATTACTTTAAAAGAATCGAGTTTATTAAAAATGCCGGTGGCGAATTGGGCAGGGAGCGAATTCTTCAGAGAGCGAATTGTCCCTAATGAAGTAGGTTTGATAAGATTTGCGTTTATAAAAACTTCCGGGAGCGAATTGTCCCGGGGGCGAATTGTCCCGGGGGCGAATTGTCCCTAATGAAGTTGGTTTGATAAGATTTGCGTTTATAAAAACTCCCGGGAGCGAATTGTCCCGGGAGCGAATTGTCCCGGGAGCGAATTGTCCGGGAGCGAATTGTCCCTGGAGCGAATTGTCCGGAAGCGAATTGGCGGGAGCGAATTGTCCCCAATTCTGAATTTATATACCCCCCAAACAAAAAAGAAGCGGTTTGCAATCTCCTTAACAACCTGACTAAATTTTTCTCGGTCCCATATATTTTATTTTTAGTATCGTAAATTTGGCCGAAAAAATTCTTACATTTTGCAGAAGGATGTCTCCTTGGAATAAATCTTTGTTTTGTTCAAAAAGAGTTAATTGCCATAGATCTGTAAATGAAAATAAATACTAAAAAACAAACTAAGTTGTTTTCCACAAAAAAAACTTGTGAGTTTTTCTTGATAATTTTCTTAACTCTAATCAAAGATTTAAATAAAACTTAAATGAGTTGTAAAATGTTTAAACTAATAATTTTATTTAAGTTTTTTTAGTTTAAGCTTTTAGTCATACCAAAAATTCTCTCCATCTCGAGTTTATTAAAAATGCCGGTAGCTAATTGAGCAGGGAGCGAATTCTCCAGGGAGCGAATTGTCCCTAATGAAGTAGGTTTGATAAGATTTGCGTTTATAAAAACTCTCGGGAGCGAATTGTCCCTAAGGAAAATGGTTTGATAAGATTTGTGTTTATAAAAACTCCCGGAAGCGAATTGTCCCGGAGCGAATTCTCCCAGGAGCGAATTGTTCAGGGAGCGAATTGTCCTGGGAGCGAATTGTCCAGGAGCGAAATGTCCCGGTCCCGAAAAAATCGCACTGTTTTTGTACGAAAAACGCAATTTTTTAACAAAACTGAACCAATTTTAACAAACAGGGTATCAACAGAAAGAGAAAACACTCAAAAAGCGCAAATTGATTTTTTCCCAGATGAGCTTGCTTGTTTTTTTACACAGTGTTTTTCGTCCAGTCCATACATTTTTTGAGCAAATTTACTGACAGAAATATAGGAAAATTCACATTATTTACTGTAAAAAAACCAAGTTAAATTGTATTAAAAATCGCTACGCATGAGAAATAGTACAAAGTTTTTTAAAGTTTTTAGCTTTTTGCTATTGAAGTCACAGATGTACAAGTTTTCGTGAACATTATTGGTTAAAAATTTTGTGAATAGTCTGAAATTTTCTTGACTTATATATTCCAAAAAAAAAAATGATAAAAACTTCAGTTATTCTTTGAATGTTAAGTAATTTACAGAAGCTTAATTTAAAATTTTTTTTTATTTTGTGAAATGTTTTATATTGAATTTTTTGCATGTAAACGTTTTTTTATATTTTTTATTCTATTTGGATATGACTCTTATATGTATATACAAACAAATAAGATTCCAAGTAAAAATTTGTTTTAAAATAAATAAAATAATGAAAGTATTAAAGAGTTGGTTTTAAATTAATTTCATTTTAAAATTTTAGATTTTTTATTCTGATAAAATATGTTAAAGTGTTTAATATTATCATAACTGCAAATGTAACATATTTTTTAATAACTCAATTTTTTGCTACAGTTTTTTTGAATACTGTAAAATCGTTTTAAAGGTTAAATAACCTAAAAAGTCGTTATTCACGTCACTCCATTTACATTTTTCCATTTAATACATTGCATTTTTGCATTTAAAGGATGTTTATTTTATTTTTATCTCGAATGTATTTTTTGTGTTTGAATAATTTTAATTTTATTATAGTAGTATTAATACAGATTTATATCTATTAATTTAATAGTTCTTACGAATTATTTGAGATAATAAACTCAATCTATTCTATCTTATTCTATTCTATATTTTATTCTATTTTTTTTAATCTATTCATTCTATTATTTTCTATTTTATTCTATTTTTTATTTTATTCCATTCCATTTCATTCTATTTTATTCTATTCTATTCTCTATTCTATCATGTAGCCGTAAAATTTTCCTTGATTAGCGTTACTTAAAGGCAGACTTGCTCGGCCAATACTACTAGAATAAATACAATAATACAAGACCCACTACCAATTATCGATTTAAATATTTTGACTTTTTGTCAAACAAAAAAAAAACAATCCTATTTTTCAACATATTGCCAAAAGTTCGGACAACTTAAAATATCTAAAAAAATTTATTGTCCACTCCCATGGGCCAACTCCAACATGGACCACAATAGTTTGTTGGTTTTAAAGAGTAATTGAAACTTAGTTTCGCATAGGTTTATTTTTTCTGAACCTAAACGAAATTAACATTTTTGCAAAACCTAAAAATTCAGTTAAACTGTATTATGTGATATTTTTATTTGACATTGTGTTTTTGAAGAATGTCAATTTAGTACAAGTGGAATTCGGCACATTTTTAACCGGTTGCCATAAAAAATTAGTAGACGCTGGAAAAACTTTAAACCTAAAACTAAATCTTTCAGGCGAAATTTAAAAGCGTAACCACTCTCCGTTAAGGAGAAATAAAGAATAAACTCAGGCTCAGGCTAAAAAAATAAAAGTAAAGATAAAAGTAAAAACTAAAGCTCAGGCCAAAAAAATAAAAGAATAAAAAAAATTATCAGTGTCCTAATATCCAATCATTAATAATTTGCGTCACGTTTCCCTACACGTAATATTTTTTCGAAGAAGGCTCCGTTACTCAACCAACCCCTCCTCCCAATTTACCGCTAATAGAATTCATTTTTATATTTAAAACCGCCATATTGTCATGGGAATTTCAAAACACTCGTTTAAATTGTTCAGAAGCTTTACAAAAAAAATTTTCCTCCACAGAATAAATTGTACGTGCCATTTTTTGGGCTTAAATGAGCTCATACCAGCATACTAAAAGTTTAAATCCCCAAAAACCAACCCAAAAGTGAGGTTATTAAAATGTTTATATGTGTATTTTACTTTTGTATTGGTCAAATTAATAATCAGTATGGGACTTGTACCAAATACCATTTATTTTATCTAACTAAAAATAAGTCCTGTTTTTTTTCATTTAATTAGCATAATTTCAAACATTCGGTTTACAGAACTAACATTCAGCTTTAATTCCACTTTTAAAGCCCTTTTAGACCATTTTAGGTGGAGCCGTTTTGCGACGAGCGGGATGTGGACGATCAAATCGGAAAGATCGGACGGTCTTTAACGATCCCGAGTCCCAGTTCCTTCCCGCATTCCATCATCTCTCGCTCTCTCACCCCACTCCCCACGATTCTGGAGAACGGACCGACCGACTACAACACCGACGACTCCAACTCCAGCGGGAGCATACCAGTCCCGCTCATGGACAGCGATGATAACGAGCCTGAAGGTAGGTTCTTTTGTATTTTGCCATTTTATTTTTTTATTATCGTCTTCAATTTATTTTTTTGTTTGTTTTTTATTTCATATCATGAAATATGTATTTAGTTTTCAGTGACAAAATTGGTAAATTTATTTTGTTCCAAGTACATATTTATTAAATAAACAACAATTATAAGAGGTACGGAGTCTTTAGAACCACAAGCAGGGAACCTCGAGCCATCGAAAATTTTTGAGAATATGGAGCCGCAAACAATGGGAACCTGAAGTCTTTAGGAAAAAAATTGGTTTGGGTTTACATGTAGGTTTCGCTTAGGCTTAGGTAAACGTTTTAGCGATTTTTATTTTGAGCATCAAGTTCCGAAATTACAGCTTCAAGCTCCTTACTTACGGCTCCAAGTTTCCTATTTTTGTCTTCAAATTCCAGCTCCAAGTTCCCTCGATTTTATCGACCCTAAATCATTATAAGGAAATATATTTTTCTCTGTCTGCGTGGTTTGTATAGATAAAGCTGGTATCTAAGGTTTTTTGGAATCATAGAATAAAAAATTTTTTGTCACATTTGAAAATTCAGGCTCACAATTGCTTATTAACTTCCCTGGAAACGATTATTGCTTGTTCAAAATGGTTCTCGTAGCTGTCTTCTAAAAAAAAGTAGGGTAACTGACTTATTTTGGTCAGCTTTTTTATTTTTTTTTGGATAAGTTTTTTCTGGTTTTTCCAATCTACCCAAGATTTGGTCTAAAAATCACACGATAGCTATTTTTGTTATTCCAGTGCAAAATTTTGAAATTTCTGTTAGACTTAAAGAACAGTGGGGCTTTACAGTTTTTTTTAAAGTGGCTGAAACTAAGGCGCGAGTCATTAACTTCGGCCACCTGGAAAAAAGTTTCTATAACTATTGCCAAAACGAACAATAAAAATTTTTAAAGGCTGCAAATTTATCCTTGGCTATTGTTCTTGGTATATACAACTTGATTTTTTCCTGCTTACAAACTTTAATAGTTATTAGCAAGACTTAATATAATTGTGTCGAAACCTTAAAAAAAAGTTAAAAAACCATTTTGTGGAAAATTTTTTGGGCCTAAAAAACCGCAAACGAGCGAAAATTTTAAAAACCACCAAACGGCAGTACTACGAAAAAACAAAAACAGAAAACACGGTAGGTCTTCCTAATTTTAGGTAATAACCTAAGAGTTACTTAAACGCATTGCAAAGTGATTTTGAAAAATCTTACAATTCTGAGTCTAAATAGAAGATATTTTAGGGTTTTATGCTTCGCTCTTAATTTCATGCAGGTTAAACACAAAGCAAAAATTAAGAAAATCACAAAAAAACGTACTTTTTGTATGAAAATGTTGATAATTCAGAATAACACAATTAAAAAATTTTTGCAAAAACACTTTATTCAACATTCATCCAGTTACTTTAGTGCTAGTTCTTTTATGTTTTAAAAATAAGCTAATTTTCTAACACCCTAAATTGGTGACCGAAATTAAGGCCTAAGTCAGATACCCCATAACATTGTAACCCCGAAAGCTCAATCTGAGGAATAGCACCAAAATTAAAAGCAGTTTTCAAGAATAGATGTGGAAAATAATCCATGACTTTAAAAATAATAATAGTAGTCCAAATAATAAATAAAAACAATAATTAAAGAGCATCTGATATTATTAGATTTTAAAAAATTATTAAATGAAATAAATTCGCATACATAATTAATAATTTGATTATGAATAAGAAGAAAATAAAAACTATATACTTTTGGTCAATTTATGCCACATAGTAAAAAAATGTTTTTTAAATCTGAAATTACAACTTCGCAAAGACCATCTCAACTATTCCTTGTAAAGTTCCATTCGAGGAAAGTTTACTGTTTATTTCAAATCCATTCAAAAATGTTTTGGGCTAGGGGTTCACCAAAATAAATTCAACAATTTTGTTTGTTTTGTATAGTTTTTGGTTATAAAATACTTTAATTGATTAAAATGTTTAAAACCCTGCTGTTCCTTGTTAATTAGCTATTTATTTTTATCAAATTTTAAAATAAAAATTTTCACAACTAAAAAAAAAAACAAAATTGCCAGTAAGTTTGGTTGAAAAACTGTGTTGTTTATCTAAATTTTTTGCATATGAAATTTTATTGTAGAAATGTAAATGAAAAAAGTCAATAGACCTCCTATAGCCGGAAATAAGTATTTTGATTTCATTAGGCGTCATACTGACGTAATTTTGCTCTGCATTACGCTTGCGCTTAATTAATCAGTCACTACAATAAATGACCTTATATTAAATTAAAGTTGAATAATTAAATAAAATTCGTTTAAAGTGAAAGCCAGAGAATTAAGCTAATATAAAAATTATTATAGAAATTTCATTTACATTTATGTAAGGTCACATGCATGACATTTAGTAATATAGAAGTTTTTTTGATTGAACTAGGTAATTTTACGAATGAACTAGTAATTATCGTTTTTGAACTATAGAAACGAAATGTTTTTAATATTGCTGCATTTTTTAATGAGTTGTTTTGAATGCTGTGTTTTAAATATAACTTTTTACTTCTCCTTAAAAAGAAAACGTCAAAATATTCCTGGTTTAATAACGCTTCTTTTAAATATTTACATCTAGATCTAAAACCTTCCTTTTTTACAAACTTTGTTTTGGTTTCATGTTTAGCTCAAATCAGCCATATTATGTCGTCTTTTTAACTCTGTCATATATGTTTTTGTCTGATTTTTTCCTGATTTGTGTAGTGTGTAACATCTTTAACGTCAATATATTATTATCTACCGTTAAAAAACATGTGCATCACAAACGTGAGCAAGTGACGATAAGTGATATAAACTAAAAATGACGATGTCGCTTTATGATAATGTTCAATTGTGAAAATACGATTTGGAAAGTGTCCATCAATTTTCTCTGAAATCCAACATTGAGAAACATCATTTTACTTTTTTATACAAAAAAATTGTTCGAATTATATAACAAAAAATTACCTTATTTTAATGCATTAGTAAATGAAAGTCAAATTTTAAAAGTAGTTTCATTATATATCACTAAATGTTTATTTTATTAATGCTTAATATTTTATATGAGCTTAAATATTTATTATTTACCATTTTTAATATTAACAAAAATTTTTTAGTTTTTGCATAATATGATGTTTTTTTTATTTTTTATATTTTTTTCTCAAAAAAAAACTTGTAGCAAAATTTGTAAAATATAAAAAAAATATGAAAAAAGAATTAGATAAAGTTTTAGCTCCAAAAAAATATTTCAAAGTTTTTTAACAAATGGAAAATTATCGCCTCGTTGTGGCAACCGTTTCCAAATTTACTTTAAACAAATATATTTTTTTATTAATTTAAAATACTATTTGGGAGCGCGACACGACGGTCCCGAGACACGACCGTCCCGTGACACGACGGTCCCGGGAGGCGAAAGGTACGACAGGACGGAACCAGGGATGAATAAGAGGGGCTACGAAACAATGTTTCGGAAAAAATGCGTTTGCAATGCTACTTTAGCAACGTTGAGAAAAACAATATTTTTACAGCATTAAGCGTGCAAATCAATTAAATTAGACTAAGTAAAAATAGACAAATGATTTCAAAAGTTTTTTATTTTAAATTAAAGATAATTTGGTATAAATTTTTATTCATTATGTTGTACTCTTTAAAGTTGAATTTTTGTTTTTATTTGAAATTAAAACTTAAATATATTCTCTTTAAACAAGCTAAAAATTTTGCATATAACGAGTAATAATTAGTACTTTATTACGTTTTATTGCAATTCCAGACATTCAACAGAATAAATTATAATGCTGTAAATGCTATGAATTTATTTATATTTTGTAAAATAGTATATAATTTTACAACAGTTAACCAATCGCTCACTGAAAATTGATACAAGTAAAAACGCTAATTTAAAATATTGTGGCGTGGATACACACAGGTGTCTAAAAGAAATACCTGTCTGTAAAATACTTCAGCAAAAATACCTTCTTTGAGCAGTAAATTATTCGGAATTTTTAAAAACTGTTTAGATTTTTTTAGGGTTTTTTATGTTTTTTAGCTTAATTTTAAGGTTTCGCTTAGGCTTAGGGAAAACAAAATTTTTTATTGTTATAAATTCCCAGCCAAAAGCTGAATTTAACCTTAAATTTAAAAACGTTTCCAAAAATATTTTTTCCAAAGATATTATGCAGAACGTATTTTTTAGTGCCAAATGAAGTGTTTTTAAAAAAATATATTTATATTCCAAGTTTTTTTTTAAAAACAAAAATAAAAAAGCTCTACGCTAAAACTTAATGACAATAGCTGGTAGAAAAACTCGCATTTTCTTATTGAAAACGTAGCATTGTTTCCAGCTGTAGAAAACGTATTATGTACTTGGGACCGTCGTGTTGCCGGACCATCGTGTCGTATCTTGGGACCGTCGTGTTCTACCCCCTCGGGACCGTCGTGTCGTAGATCCTAATATTCCAGTTCTGATAAAACTGTTACCTCAAACAATAGTTTTATTTCTTATAGATGAAAACAAACCTTGGTGTGCCCACTGTTCCTAATTCATTTGAATTGAAACAAAGTTGTTTTTTTCATTTCCTATAAAATATTTTCATTGCTATAATAGTCGTGATAATGTTTTGTGAAAAAAAATTTATTCAGTACTAACAAATCTTAAAGCGCTGCATAATGTAAAAATTTTTGCATTGTATTTTAAAAATTTTTGGTTAAAACCTTACCGCACCCTTCAAAATCTTTAAAAAATATTTTAACTAATATTAATGGTTTGAAATATTGTCTTTTTTAAAATTTTTTGTAACTTTTCGGGGATTTTCAAATTGTCTACAGAGGCGGCCGGCTTCCTATCCCGTTTCCCGAGCGGAGGTGAGAAAAATTTTTTTAAACAAAGTACACAATTAATCTAAATTTTTTTATGTTTATACATTCTCATAATGGACGACTCCTGGATGATCGGTTTTTTTCGTACAAAATATAAGGAGTGCAAAAAAATTTCTGTAAGGGTGCAGGTTTACGTTACAATTTATTTTAACAAAAGAAATTCCAAACTTTTTAAAAATTCTTTTGCGTATGTTTTTAACTGTTGTTGTCTTACAACGTCATTTTGATTTGTTATACTCTTTTGGATCGAGAAATGAAATTTAATTAGAGATCACCAACCGTATAAAACCTATATTATGTATTTACGTATGTTTTCTATGTGTGTATATATGTAGCAGACAGGCATTAATTAATAAGAGCACATAACTGTAAAATTATTTAAGCTTATAAAAACACAAAAATTATAACACAAACAAACTATTATATAGCGTCTGAACCGAACGCGAAAAAAAACCAACAGGATGTTTATTATTTATTGGTTATTTTATTGTTTATGTGTGCTCATGTACCCATAGCAGTTCTTAAAGGTGCGGTACCAAGTCTAACTTTTTGTCTTCCATTTTGATTTTTTTTTGTGAAAACCTTACCCCTGCCCCCAATAGCGCACAAAAATTTTTTCATAAAAATATCTACAGTGGTTTAAAAAAATATGACCCCTAAAAAATGGCGTTTTTCGACAATTCTGTACTTGAAAAATTGCTCAGTGGGAATTAAAGTTTAAATTACAAAATATGCACATAAAAAAAGCGGTTACTTTTTACTTTAATTGAATACCTTGATCGTTAAGATTGGTGCAGTATTTGTCGATATATTGCGTTCCTCGTACGAAAAACCCGCGTTTTTCGTGCTAAATGCTGTCACTTTGTGTTTTTAGCAAAAAAAAACTGCGGGTTTATTGTACGGGAAACGCAATATCTGGACAAATACTGCGCCAGTCTTAACGATCAAGGTGCCAAATTAAAGTAGAAAGTAGCCGCTTTCTTTGAATCTATATTTTGCAATTTAAATTTTAATAAACATTGAGAGATTTTTCAAGTACAAAATTGTCAAAAAACGTCATTTTTGGAGGGCCATATCTCCTTAACCACTAAAGATATTTTTATGAAAAAAAATTTGGGGGCTATTGGGGTCCGGGGTAAGGTTTCTACAAAAATAATCAAAATCGAAGACAAAAAATTTAACTCAGTACCGCACCTTTAACCGATTTTTTTAATACTTGTATTTACTCTAGGTGGAATAAGATTTTTTTATTAGTATTGATTTTCAAAATAAACTACACATCATCTTTCCGCAGAGAAAAAACCTATTTTTATTGTTTGTTTTTTCGACACCCAATGTGTTATTTTTTAAAAAAAATACGGTATTGCATTCTTCAAAACTAACACTATAATTTAGTGCATTTTAAAACTTCCTTTGGTTCAGTGTTTCATAAGAAAAATTTATTCTTCCAATCAGTAAGACGATAATAAAAATAATGAAATATTAATCTGCAAACGAATATGTTTTTAAAATTTTTACTGTGTAAATTTTTTTAAAGTTTTTTTTATCAATACTTTATCAATGAACCTTTCCACAACCGTCATCCCGAACAAGATTTAATTCAAACTTTAAGAACAGAAAGTATCTACTTACCAAAAGTAAAGTAAATTATTATTTTTGCATAAAAATTCAATTATTTTTGTATAAAAAATAAGCTAAATTAAGGTTAAATTGTTTTAGATCCGCACTCGATAGGAACAATGGCATTGCGGCCTCTTCTGGACAAACAAAGTTCTCTACTACTGCATCCGAGCACGGCTGAATCAGATCTTCACGGTGGACTTTTCATGCGCAATTTCTTATCCCCCTACTCCAACTACACCAACCGCTCAGCTAGGGTATGTCGATTAGGAAGTTAACCTGGATACGGAAAAAATTCAGTTGCACTTTACTAGGGAAACAAAGATATTGAATTCAAAAAAAGGATTTAAAAAAATATTCATAAATTCAATAATTAACACCACTGCCAAGTTTAAAACATAAATTTAAGTCTAAATCTAAGCATTACAAGATTGAACTGGAGCTAAAACGTAATAACATAATAAAATTTTAGTTGGTTTTGTTACATGTCCAAATTTCTAACAACAGCTCTAACTTTCTGTTACTGGTGTGTTTATTGTTGTCAACACTTCTCGTCTTTTGATCACCGAAAAGTGTTAATGGACGGTCATACAGCATTTAGTGTAATGCACGTCCTTAACCTGTTTCCGTGATCGTCTCTTCCAGGGTTACCACGGTGAAACATTGATGCCACAGGGTGGTATTTTTGTCTGACCATTGTGCTGTGTAACTCCGCTTAACATTAAGCACCACCAACGTCAGACTTTGGTGAAACTAAAAGCAAAATATTTTATAGAACTGCACATGCGCGCGTTTCTTTCTGTCTGCAATAATCAGTGGTAATGCTAACCGTGGTAGAGACCCATACCACAATGGTGGAGTAAGATACCACCACCATGGGACGAATGTGTCAACATGTTACCAATTCCCCATAAAGTAGTGTTAATTTTTCAGAATATAATGCATTTGCAATATTTCGTTCAAATTTAACCCTTAGAACACACAAATAAAATTTATCATAATAAAATTTAGCTTGATTTTACGTAGGCGTAGGAAACAAATAAAACATTAGTTTTCATATTTTTATGATTAACACCAAATTTTTGAAATAAATTTTAGTTTGCAAGCGCATTTCTCAATGTCATGGGGCAATTAACACTCTTTCATAGAAAATTTGGTCATGGGTATCTAAAACCACTTTTATGGGGATTTCGCAAGTCAACGAAAAAAGACGATCACGAAAACGGGTTTTTAAAAAATACAAATAAAACCTAATACGCATGATAAAAATTTACATAAATCTATACCATGCAAGTGGTGACACACTTTTACTTAAAAACATAGACTAATGGTAAGCAACGTTTGGATTTTTTTGGGAGTATAACTTGTACACTAATAACCCTTTAGGTTTTTGTCGTCCAAAAACCGATGCAAATCCGCAGAAGGTATTCCATGTCAGTGCTGCAGTGTGTTAAACTCCACGGGCGGCAGTGGGTGGACGCGAAGTTTAATGCAGTGCACCACTGGCGCGGAATCCCTTTTGCGGATATGCAGCGGAATAAATCCAAAAGGGTTAAGTTCATATTTAAGATATTGTATTAGGATATTTTGATTGTAACCATTAAAAACGTAAGTGGACTTAACTTATAAACATTAAACACCTTTTACTAAATGTTTTTAATAAATTAATATTTTTTGCTTTTTTATCAAGGTATGGTTAAAAAATAAAATTTGATTTTAAGATTTGTAATTAAAGCTTTAATTATAGCTTAAAAGTTGCCAATGTGTAATGCAATACATAGTATCTTTAATCATGTTATTTCCAATTCGAAGCGTTTGTTTGCTGGGTCTGGGAAGCCAATGTTAATATTTGCTAACGTCCTTTTTTCAATTAATAGTTTTTTAACACGAAGTAAAAGACTCCAAATTACTCAAAATTTTAGTAAGCTATAGTTGTTATTACGGTAACCACAAATCGTTTTGTAATAATCGTATTGACGCTTCGTATTTAGTTAAACCGCATATCTTGTAAGTATATCTGGTATCCAACACGATATTTACAATAATTATACGTTGATGGGAACTTTTGTACAAATTATCGAGTAAGATGCCAGATATACTTAGATGTTAAATGAAAAGATGAGCGGTTTAACTACAATGTCTGTATACAGGCTGCAATTTTTATCTAATTTATGAAATGTTGTTCAGAATATTTTTTACGATTTGCGATTGCTTTCATTAATTTCACCTTTATTAGTTAAAGTTTCCATTAAGCCTCTTTTGCTCGGAAATAGTAGCGATTGGGTTAAAAAATTTGTCAAAACAATATGCATCTGGATATTTTTCCTTTATGTATATGATATATAGTTTTATTACTCTTGCCTATATAGATTTTTAAGGTGTGCACTATTTTACTATTTTATTGCGTTCTCGGAATTAAAAATTCGACCGGTTATAAACGAATAAGGCTATTATTCTTACAAAAAAAGTTGGTATAAGAATACTTTTACTCAATTTCATTTTTGAAAAAAAATTTGACCCTATTCATTTTGTACAAACTGCAATCGAAACAAATTTAAAATTTGAACTTTTGGCTATCTTGCACGTATTTCTTTAAATATTAAAACCGGTATAATTATACATTTCCAATTATAAATTGGTCTTAGTTTATTTAGGATGTATCTTGTTTATTTTTGTGACCTAAATAAGACTAGATAAAATATCGACAAATAATAATCCCATTAATGAAAACGCAAAAATAAATAATAAAACTGTTTGGGCTCCACGTTTCACGATCAAAAATAGAAAACAAACGAGTTACCGTTTCGCAACTATAGTCTATAAGTATTTTTGGTGTCAATACAGAATGTATTATCGAAAATTTTTCTGCAAAATTTGCTTCAAAAAATTTCGAAGGCGAAGTAAAAAATTCCGGGTACACAAAGCAACGATAACTGAACAGTCGCTTGCGAGGCACAGAAAAAGAACTGTAAGATTTAAATTAATACAATAGTACTTTATTGACGAGAACAGGATATTTTCTTTTTCGGTTTGGCGTGTAAAATACGAATTGCTTGTTTTAATTTGTTATTAATGTAAATAGCTAAATATTTTTTTTCTGTATTGTGTTAACTCTTGTTTTGTAAACTTGTTTTGCCTGTAAATATAAGTGCAATTATAGTTAGTTATTTATAAACTATACTTCATTTAATCCAATCTTCAAAAATAGATAATAATAAAAGAAAGGTTAAATTAAATTTAAAAAAATTTATATGAAAACCGAAAAAACGGCTTGTTTATTTCATTAACTCCAGAATTTTAATTATCATTCCAGGTTTTGGTTGTTTTTTTTTGTATAATGCAAACTGACGATAGAACTTTTCCACGATAAGGGTGGCTATATGCTAGCATAAGGGCGGGTTTATATTAAAGTTACATCTATTATGGGTTTTCGATTAAACAGAGCTTAACTTTAAGTTAATTCATCATAAAGGCCAAAAAAATCTTGGTAGAGCTTTCTTAGAAATAAACAAATATATATATATGAGTTTAATTTGTTTTGTTTTTTGTTTCGGAACATGGGGGTTGTTTTTATCCTGTTAAAACGAAAAAAAGGTGTTTTTCGTTGTAACATCAAAAAATATTATACTAAGGTATAATATAGTAATAAATATTTAAAAACCCCATACTAAAATATTTTAATTGTTTAGTTTTGGAGCACTAAGATTTTTGCTCATGATATAATATAAAAGATAAAATTTGGTTTTAGACAGCCTCATTAGATAGCCAAAAATATGGGCCAAAAATAAAAAAAACTGATATAGTTTTATTTAGAAATTTGTTTAGTTTAGTTGTACCTCTATTTGTTCCTTTGATAACTAACTATAGGCATAAATTTCACTAAATTTAAATGTTGAAACCAATAAATAACACAAAACTTGCTTCATATATCTTCTTTTTTATAAAAATCAGACACTCTAAAAACTCTAAACTCCAAAGCAATTACCTGTGCAATGTTAATGTGGGTATGATTTTTCTCTAAGGAAGACTATAAAATTGTTGCAAGTCATTTATTCCTGGGGAATTTAAAAGTTATTGCTGCAAGTAAAACAAAATCGTTTTAACATTTAAATTTGTTTTACTTTCAGCAATAGAACAGGATTTACTCTAAATAATTTTTATAACAAGAATATAAAAATTGCCAAAAAAGGGCTTTACCCTAAAAATTACTTGAAATAACTTTTAATACAAAATTTATCTGTTTTAGAGTTCTGACGATGGGGAAACTTCGCCGAAAGAAATGTCTATGCTGCGACAACAGTTGGCCAGTCACTTCAACTCCATCATCAATCCCATCGGCATGCAGACAGACAGGGTGCCAAATGTCCAGGTCCCAACAGCAAACAAAACACATAGTGTAAGTCGTCGTTACTCTGACACAATGAGTCAGAAGCGTCATAAAATACTCGTGACTGTGACTCTTTTTATATTTTAACACAATATAAACAAAATAAATCAGAGTCACGTTGTTTTTATCATAATTGTGACTCATTCTGTCACAGTAACGACGAAGTAAAGTACTGCTATACAATACCCCGGTAAGAACGGCACTCGAATCTGCTTCCGGAAGATTGGAGGCAGGTGAGGCAGTCTAAACTACATCGGAAGCAGGTAGGAAGCAGTGTGGAAGTAGGGAAATTTAGGGTAGAGGCAGGTAGGAGGCAGTAAAATTTGGGATTGAGACAGTAGGAGCAGGTACAAACCTGCTTTTCCAATTGAGGCACCCCGTCCTTTGGGATACGTGAAAGTCATTAGGTTTCTTTCCGATTTAACTTTTGGGGTGTTTCAAAGCCTTTAAAATAGGATATACTATTATGATTTAGTCCCAAATTTGTACTATTTAGTAAAAATGGACGCTTGCAAAGCATCTTATATACTATTCGGACATTTAAATAATAAGTTTTTAGTCTATCGGTTATAGCAAATCATAACGTTTTTTAATTATGTTTATAATAGCATATGATTTATATTTGACAACGTGAAAATATTTCGGCATCTACATTTCACATTGCCAGGTCATTCTGATCGAAACACTGTATTTTAATTTTTTAAAGCAACTTCTTTATGAATTAGGTGTTTGCTGTTCGTAATGATGTGAACTGGAATAAACTTGACGGCCTTTGAATTTTTTTTTTATATTTAAAAAGAAAGTCGCACAATAAGAACAAAAAGGCCAGCTACAATACCTAAATATTACATAAACAAAGAAACAAACATACAATGATAAATAGGATTACGATTTTTTAAAGATTGGTGTTAGTGTTAGGGAAATGTAGATAAAGTTATTGATTTTTCGCGAAAAGAATATTTTCGTTACATTTCATTTTAAGTTCGATTTTAAAAAGGGAAGTTTTCAAACTATGGCAGTCTTCGTCACCTTTGATTGGTTACTAGAGTTTTTTTTTTTGCAGCAAGTAAGAACTTGGTGCAAAAAATTCTTGTAACCAAGCTTTTTTTACTTTTGTGAGGCCATAACACGGTTTTCGCGGCCATAGCTCGGTTTCAGCTTTCTACACTTAGTTTATTTTTTTCCGTGACTGCTCCAGTACAATCTAGCGTCAAGAACAAAAACAATAAAGCGCATTTTTCCTCTTCTTCTAACAACGCTTAACTGTGCGCGTGGTAATCCACAGGGTCATGGCATTACATTAATTATAAATACAATACATTAAATATAAGAGAAAAACGTTTCAGGTACGGTCCATTTTTATTTACCCAGTCTTAGCAGATTGAGAGATATTTAATTCAATGTTTACTAAAATAATCCGCATTCGCCAGCTTGCTGCAGTACAAATTTTGAACTCTTCAGGAGAATTTAAATTTAATAGAGAAAAAACATCAAATTTGAGTGTTGAATTTTATATGGGGAAATTTTGTACAGAGATCATGTTAAATAAAATACATTTTATATATATTAGCTATAAAAAAATCCTTTAAAAATACAGCAGGAAAAAGCCGATTCATGACACTCCCGCGCCACCGATATTTATTGTTAATTTAACTACAATGTGTATTTTTCATTAATATTATCAAATTTACAACAAACATATAAATTAATTTAGTTGCCATCAAAACTTGGTCAATAAGCACAAATTTTATCAAAAATAGTTCTTTCTTGAAGATCAAAAATAAGCTCTTTAACTTTTTGTCTTATTTATTGTTTAAAAGTGTTTATTTAAAACATGAGACTGATAAATGTGATAGTTCAGTATTTTGTAATCGACGATAGTCCCAAAAGTAATCAGTTGTTTAGCAATAAATTATGTAAAAAAAGTTCATTCAATTGCAATAAATATTGTTTTTATATCGGTTTTTAGATAAACATCGTAATTCCTACAAAATTAACCACATAATTTGCAACAATGATATTATCCAATCTCTGAATCAAGAATCTAAACATGTAGTTTTATCAAAAATATCTAATACTATATCCTATATTAAAAAAAATATGCAACTCTTCGCCAGAAGTGAAACAATTTGATGCCATTTTTTGAGCACTGCCATTAAATGTGATGCAAAAAAATTGGCACAACAACTGCCATCGTTTCATTTCTAGTAGGGGGTTGCATATTTTTCTTTTATTATGTGAAGTAAAAACTGGAATATAATTATTTTATTCTACTCAGGCTTGTAAGCGGGCCGGGCCTTATAACCTTAGATTTTCAGTAATGAAGTTGTTTTAGAACTATATTATTAGCAGGTTATATATTTAACTTGGTATACAAATGACTGTTCTAAACTAGATACGTTATTTTTTGT
Organism: Microlaimidae sp. YZB2_3; assembly: GCA_030248175.1. NCBI lineage: Eukaryota > Metazoa > Nematoda > Chromadorea > Desmodorida > Microlaimidae > Microlaimidae sp. YZB2_3. The sequence continues at coordinate 17,095 of JASAMX010026226.1, forward strand.
TATCTAAAGTTAAAGTCTTATTATGGTAACCATAATAACAACGATATATTTCATCAATAATGTGAACCAATAGCGGTAGCAAACAGTTTAATATAATTTTTTTCCATTTTCCCAATGCTATTTTTAGTTTTTTAGGTAGCAATTTTTCTTTCAATTAGTAATTTGAAATTTTGAGCAAATGAAAGCATTTGTGGCATTCTAGGAAACATCAGATTAATTTAAAAAGTAATTTAATAGCAATTATACTTGTATAAAAGAACAATAACCACTATCATCTGCCGAATAGATAAACACCGAGTTAAATTCCATAAACAACTCAGCGTAAACAATCCTTAACAAAAAAATTATTTAAACAGAAAAATGCATATATATCTAGTAAGAAGGCATTTTTTCTTTCTATTAACCCGACAATACCAGTTAAGACATTGTTGTACTATAATTAAATTTTAAATATGTATCGATTTGTTTTTCCATCCTGAAACAATGGCAACCATATTATTAAAAACGCAAGAATCGTTTGAATAAAAAAAACGTTTGTTGTGGACGCACTATAGGTCAAATCACTTGCATTTAAAATATAATTTATAGTACGAAACTTACAAAGTTGTTTCAATGTTGTTTGTAAAATTAAGCTTACTCATTCGGCAACAATTTACAAAATTATGATGGATAAAAATTGAAGCTTGCCTAAAACTATAAAAAAATTATTATTTAATTGAATAAATCCGTATTTTATGCTCCAGTTTGTAAATAAACAAACTTGCTCCTGAACCACTGGAGATATTTTCATGAAAAAAAAATTTTGTGGGCTATTACAAAATATGCACTCAAAGAAAGGGGCTACTTTTTAGTTTAGTTTAATACCTTGATCGTTAAGATTGGTGCAGTATTTGTCAAGATAATGTGTTTCCCGTACAAAAAACTCGCAATTTTTTTGCTAAAAATACAAAGTACGCCAAGAAAGGTTGGGCAAACTTAATCAAATCACTGCCGTCGTTTTGATGTTTTCAGCAAAAAAATCGCGGGTTATTTGTACGGGAAAAGCAATATTTCGACAAATACTGCACCAATCTTAACGATTAGTGTATAAAATTAAAGTAAAAAGTAGCCACTTTCTTTGAGTGCATATTTTGTAATTTAAATTTTAATACCCATCGAGAAATCTTTCAAGTACAGAATTGTTAAAAAACGCCATTTTTGGAGGGTCGTGTTTCCTGAACCATTGGAGATATTTTGATGAAAAATTTTTGTGGGCTATTGGAGACAGGGATAAGGTTTCACAAAAGATAATCAAAATCGAAGACAAAAAGTTAGACTCGGTACCACACCTTTAAACTGCAAATTAGCCCATTACGTAAAATTTTGTTTTAAACATCGATATATTGCATTATCTATCATAAAAATGGTTGTAATCAATTAAATATTGAAATGCACGTATTTCTGGAAGTTATAATAAGAAGTAATATTATTTTTAAGTTTTAGTTTTTAAATACCAGAAATGTACAAACAAAAATTGATTAAATCCAAATAAGTTACGAAAATTTTTGAATTTAATTTATTTTCATGGTTTATTTTCTTTTTTTTTCAAACGAAAATTATTCGTATTTATTTTCGAAGGCCTATTAGCCTTTTAATTCCTGCAAAAAGAAGCCACACCCACTTTTAATTAGCACTTTATAATACGTCATAATTTTCTGTGCCTGTTTGTACAATTTTTTTTAAAATACAAAACGTTCCGGCAAATAAATTTTTAAATGACTAAAGCTTCTATATTTTTATAAAAATAATTTCATTAAACTTTTATAAATTGCGAATTAACTACATAGTTTTAAGTCCTTTTCTTCAGAGATTTTATTTTATGTTTTTAAAAAATTTTAAAAAGAAATTAGTATTGTTTATATATACACTCAAATAAAATATTTTGGCCTAAAATTTGGTTTAAATTTAAACCATATGTATTATGGAAACGACGGTGAGAAGGGGCAATCGCCCGTTTATACTTGCTATGTACTGCTGTTATTTAAATAAATGTTGTGGCAGACATATAGGCATGGCAAGACACTAAATATAGGTATGGCATGACAAAGTTTTGTAATCTGCTTAAGATGCAGGTGTTATCCTTTCTGTACAAAGGATAAATATTAAGTATTACATAATAGTAATTAGTTCTTTTGCTGAGAAAAGTATATACACAAGAAATTTGTACTATATCATTATATTTCTGTTTAATTATTATGTACTGTTGTGTTATTATATAGTTTAATATTTTTTGCTATCTAAAACACTACATATCATGGCTTTATACCAGGTAGGTGTTTAAATATATTTTTGTTTGTCGTTGATATTGTTGTTATTATGGTTATTATATTAGCAGCTGTTGGTACTTGCTCCGATCCTGATATTTTACTGACAAGTGTCATTCAAGAGGCGTCTAAAATTTTCGCAAGAAACGCCAAGGGCCATTGGGTGGGATGAATCATGGGATTAAAAATAAATTGCTTTAATCTATTTGTTCTGACAAGGCTCCTTTACTGAGTAAGTAATATCCAGAAAATCAACACCACGCTTTGTACTTATGGCTCTCTAAAAGTTTCAGTTGTTCTGCTTTCTTGCCGCCTTGGTTTTATATGATAGCTAATTCTAAAGCAAAACAAAGAACTAACTTCATCGATCGTGGTCAGAAAATTTGGATATGCAAAGTTAGCATGGTTATTTAAAAATGCTTAAATTTTCCATGTTCATTCTTGATTTTTTAAGTGAAGGAGATCTGTTTTATATTTGTTTTAGCTCTACAGCGGATGTAAATATAGTCAATGTATTTTAATTTAATTGTACCTTGCTTTATTTTACCTTAGGTTCACTAATTTTATGACTAATTACTCACAAAAGCAAAATACACTACAAACACAACATATTAATAAGTATTAGAAAAACGTACCAAGCTAATAAGCTTAACATTTATACCATAGAAAATAGTCTCACAAACTTTTTAAAAACTTTTTGGTATAAAAATACAGCAACTAAAGACAGATTAATAAATAAAAAATACCATATTAAACGCAAAGTTTAACCATTTGATTTTTTTCAAAGAACACTGTTGTTAAGTCAGCAGCAATTAACGAACAAGTGTACATATAATACAATTTTTGATAAACACTGTTTAATATGTTAATCTCATTTTTTGCAGATTATCATATTATCCTTTTTTGGTTTTATCTTACAGAAAAAGTTTGTCTTGCACTATATTATGAGTACTATCCAACATTTTCGACTTGAATTTTCCAAACTTAAAATCACTTGAATCAATTGCCATAAATAATTGTTCATCTTTTACTTAAGCATTCTTTTTTTACAAAAAAGAAGTTAAAAAATATTATTTTCCAATCTAACAAAATAATTTCTCTTCGTTAGAATTTCAGAAATGAGAAAAGTTCGGTTTCGTCATGAAAGTCGATCGTATCACAACGTAAGTTCTTGCTGTAAGTTTCATAAAGTCAGTTTCAGTATGAATTTTTTAAAAATAGTATTTTTACAAATCGTCTTTATCACCAGCTGAGTTTTTCAAGAGTCTTGGTGATGAGTCCGTATTCCGATTTAGGATGTTAGGTATGATTATATTCTCCAAATACATAAGTACAAATTAAACTTTTCTAATTAGAAATTGCAAGAAGTTGCTTTAAAAAATTTATACAAAAGAAAAACAAAACAAAAATAAAAAAAGTAGTGCTAAACTGTCCTAAACTATCTTTCAGTATTTTAGCTCTTTTCGTCTAACAGTAGTTTTTTTAGTTGCTGGTAGAATTACACGAACTTTTTGTTCCCTTGTGCGCCAACGGTGAATTGGAATGGCGGGAAACATCGCGATGGATTAAATACGAAGAATCGGTGGAATTCGGTTCTGAGCGTTGGGGAAAACCCAGAATATCATCACTTTCTTTTCATAGTCTCCTGGAGTTAAGGAAGTCTATCGAAGAAAATGGTAAACTTATTGTATATCATAAACGTATGACCTTTAAAAATTGGAGACCAAAAAAGAGTTTTTTTAAACAAAAAACCTAAATAATTGGCCAAGTATAGATTTTTTAACAAAAATGGATGATGCCGGACTTTATACCTGAAATTTCAGTTTTAGTATCTTATTGACTGGCTTAGTAGACTTACATCATCGCCTTTAGTATTAATTTTAAGAGTAATATTAAAGAAAATTGTACTTCTTAAACATCACCATAACAAATTGTAACAAACGTAAAGTGTTCCCGCTTAACTGAAAGTAAAAACCCTTTATTCAAAAAAGTATAATTACAAAACATTTATTAGGTTAATTTTTACTTTATAATTAAAATAATAATAAATTTAAATTATGGTTCAAACGTGGAAACATCATGCAAAAAATCAATATAACAAAAATTTATAATTATTAACAAAAAATCGTCACCATTATTCTTATAACAAGTGACAAGACGTCTATTATTACTTTCAGTTAGAATTTTTAAAAGTTCACAAAATTTTTTGGTTTATCGCGTTGTTTCTCAGTCAGCAAAGGTCTGATAAACATTTTACTGTACCTATCTAAGTCCTTTAAATTTCCCGCGGCACGAATTATATTGTTTTGAATACGCTTGGTTGCGATCTTGCGAAACAAACTTTAACCAAACGCTAAAACTTTCGATATACTTTTTCAATACAGTAATCCTCACTAATCGACACTATTTGGTCGCCGTTTTTAAGCGTATCCCCAACAAGTAATATACTCTCTTTCTTCCTTAACATCCTTGAATGTTTTAAGCCGGAAACAAAAAATCAAAGAATGTTTTTTTTTAATTCCCAGTTATCCATTCTTGCTCGTAACAACGAGAAAAGCCGGTCACCGACTTCCATTCTACGGGACATTTCCGTTTTTTTTTACTTTCTAAAAAATTTTTTTCTTTTTTAAGCTTGGAAATTTCGTTTGTAATCTAGAGTTTTCTTTTTTTAAATGTTTTATATCCTCCTTCCTAACCATTTTTGGATTCGCAACAGTTTCACAAAAACTGTAATATAGACAGACAGATTCGACAAAAAAAAATAAAGATGGAAGCCATTCAAAGTTTTCAATTTTGTATATATTCCTCAAATTTATTTATTACAACTAGAACTGTTATAAAAACTAATAAATAAGGCTTAAATATAAACTATTTTTTTATAAAATTCTTAGATTACTGTACAATTACGAAATATAAATCGTTTTTTAACAAAACTTAAATCTAACAGCGCAATAATTAAATTACCTACTCAACCACAATTATTTTTGTTTAGTATTATTTATTTGAAATGAAATTTTAGCTCTGTTTGTGTTTGATGCTAAATATGGGAGTTTGGAAGAAATTGCGTTGGCACTTACTAGTAAACTGACAGCTCTTGGACATATACAAGCAAGTAATGTATAAAAAAATTCTGTCGATATTCGATATGAAGGTTTTTTTAAAATCTATATATGAATAGCCGTGATGTGTGTATGCGTGTGCGTGCGCGTACGTGCGTGTGTGTGCGCGTGCGCGCGCGTGTGTGTGTGTCTAAAATTTAGAAAAATTTTGCATGGATATATTTAGCCTGAACAACACATTTTCACAAAAGGAGGAAGGAAATCTATGGACTTTGGAAATTGAAAAATTTTTTGTCTTTAATTGACTCGAACTAATTGATAAGAGTAATTAGCCAAAGTAAAACCAGAATGTTATATTTTTTTGTAAGATAAACATAGACATCTTAATGCTGAACAACATTTTTTTTAATAAAAAAGGGACCGACCTTCCTTCCCAACTAAAAAAAAAGGATTGAGCTAAATGAGATATCATTGCAAAGCTTACAGGCCAGAGAATGTCTAAAGATGTTGAAATTAAAAAAAATCCATGGGCATCCTTATGCTGGACAACGCCTTTGCACAAAAACAGAGGCCCTATGAACTTTGGAAGTTGAAAAATTTTTTGTCGTTGAATTGGCTTAAACTTATTGGTTAGAGAATTCGTCAATGAATAGCCAAATTATTATGTTTTTTGGAATATGAACATGGACATCTTTATACTAGACAACGAATTTTAACCAAAAGGGAGATGGACCCTCCCCCCTCCCGCTGAATAAATTAGGTTAAATGAGGTATCATTGCAAAGCTTACAATTTGGGGAATGTCCTAAAGGGGTTGGTTAAATCTTAAAAAAAATAACACGGACATTTTTAATCTGGACAACGTTAAATTTTTTCTATTGCTAGATTGTTGCTATTTTAATTACTATCTATTACCAGTAGATATTAGTGAATGAAAAGCCAGCGTATCATTTTTTTGTGAAAAATCAACAGGAACATTTTTATGCTGGACAACGAATTTTTTTAAAAGTTGGAATGGACCTTCCTCCTCGGCCTAAATGAGATATTATTGGAAAGCTTACAGTTCAGAGAGTATTGTAAGGGGGTTAAAATTTAAAAAAAATAACATGGACATCTGTATGCTGGACAAACCATTTTTACCAAAAAGATGGAAGGGATCCGAAGTGATTTAAATAAGATATCATTGCAAAGTTTACAATTCAGGAATATCATAAAAGGATTGAATTTCGAAAAATTAGCAAATGAATTTGAGAAATACAGATATAATTATTTGTCAGCCGTATGGCTGACACGGGCTGTTTGTATAAAAAATACTTGTAATTGAATGTCAATTCTTTAAGCATTAAGCTAAGATTTTATAACTAAATAATAATTGTGAATTTAGCCATTATTATGAAATTTTTGCTTTTAACAAATATTTTGTTTGAAACATGATGTTTAACTGTAACACCAAAAATGTATTTTTTAACAACGACAATTTTGTTTTAAATGAAATTTTACAAAAACGAGATTAATCAGACTAAAATCAACATATTGTCATAATTATTATTGTGATTTCTTCTGTAAATTATGTAGTATTATCAAAATACATAAAGAATATAACAAAATACTTTTGCGCAAAAAAACCGAGTCAATGTATGTTACTATAATGACATACTTGTAGAGTTTTTTAAATTTTAATCTGTTTCCGTATTGTCTTTTCCCTTTTTACGACGATGAAAGAGTTTTTTAATTGTATTAATTCCCGTTTTTTTTGCCGTTATTATTAGAGTGCGTTTGCAATCGTCTGAGACAGACGGGGTGCGAATGCGTCCCAACGAACGTACGCTGATTACCAGCAAAAATAAGAGAATTAATACATTTACAAAAACACTTATCACCTGCGAAAAGACAATCACGGGAACGGGTTAATAGCACTCCTGTTTTTAAACAGGAGTTAGTTTTATTAAAATTATACTATTTAAAAATACTATAATTAGCTCGAATTTATGAAAAATAGGTCATGAGAATGGCGTAGTACCTAAATTTATTTCAATTCTAGCAAATATAATAAGATAACTTGAGCCAGTTTAATTATCGCGAGATAATTGTAATAATTTGAAATCATTCTGCAAAAGAAAAGAAATATGAATCGCATGAAATCGTTAAAATTATATTATGAAATGTTTTTTCACAAAAAAAATTAATTTTCTATGCAACAATTTTAAATTTTTTTCTTAATTATCATATCACCGATGGAGAATAATCTAATAAAGGCACTTATGTGTGGGGTCTAAATTAACGGTCGTCGCATAAAATTTGATTAGTGACGACGTTACATTTTTTTCAAAAAACTCTTTATTTGGTTCCAAAAGCAGTTTTATAATCAAAATTTGTGATGAACGCAATTTTACACACGATTTTTACCATACATTTATTAGACTACCACATTTATTATCATTAATTGAAAACAAATAAAGATAAAAAGGCATTTATTTCTAAATTTGTTTTAAGCCTCTCGCCAGCTGTTGTTAAACGCATTGTTGCTTCCTCATAGACATGTGGGGAAGATGCACCTCCCAATGACAATTAGAAAAACGGAAACAGCTATAAATACACTTGAGGATTACTATTACAGGTATGGATAGTAGTGGTTTTCATAGAAGTTCTGATTAGCAGAACTTCGGAGCAATTTAAAAAATGTGTATTAACCAAAAAAAAATTATTATAATATATCGCAAACGAACGTTTAACCTTATACAAAAATATCAATGTGCAGGTGAATTTTTTTGTAAAAATTATTACTAAATATAACATATTTTCGGTTTACTATTTAATTTTTTTAATATTATGTTTAACTATTTACTCCTTTAACTTTTTCTGATTTTAACTGGGTCTCAAATACAGGTGGGAAAGTTCAGCTTTGGCAAATGATACCTGAGGAACAAAGGAAAGCGAGCACCAAAACACAAGGTTTCACCTTGGGATTTTTTCGTCCAAAAAGCGCTGCGAATTCGCTGAAGAAATTCCGCGCCAGTGCTGCTCAGTGTTAAACTACGCGTTATCGTAGCCTTTGTCGCTAAGTTTAACACTGAGCAGCACTGGCGCAAAATACCTTCTGCCGATATGGAGCGGAAGGAATCCCAAAGTGTTAACCCTCTGGGATTCATTTTGCTGCAAATCCGCAGAAGGGATTCCGCGCCAGTATGCTGCAGTGTGTTAAATATGGTTCGGATCGTCGACGGCACGCGGTTTTTAACATTAAGAAGCACTGGCGCGGAATCTCTTCTGCGGATTCGCAGCGCTTTTTGGACGAAAAAATCCCAAAGGGTTAATATTGAGCAGTTCTGATTCTGCCGAACGTGGTTCTTTATCAAAGTTTAAGACGCGTTTTTCCGCTTAATAATCAGAAAAAAAAATTATTGTTACGAAATTTAGGCAACAATCTAAAATTTCTCCTTCGGTGTCGGTAACGCCTAATTTGGTGCGAATGTGCAGCGTCAAATCAGGTATATAACTTTTTTCAAATTTATTTTACGGCTTTTATTTGTAACCCAGAACCTGCCAAATAACCTAAAATTGTTTTTATTTTTTTTTATTTTTTTAAAATTGTGCACGGCGTCTTGTGACTGGAATAGGAAGTGTGAAAAAACTGCCTAGAATATAAAAAAGCGTTTTTAACTAATTGTGCAGTTTTAAATTTAACAGTATGTTTATTTTATGATCTCCTAATTTTTTTCAGCAACTCTTTTTTATATAACCCATAATGTACCCCTAAAAATTTTGGGGGGTACAGTGGATGAATCGAGTTAAAAATAATTTTTTGGAGATCTGCATGTCCAAAGCTTTAATATAAGTATAAACATGACAGTATTATAATAAATATATAAAAATGACACCTTAAATTTTTTAGGGGTACATTATGGGTTATAAAAATCGTAACCATTGGGTGAATTGAGTTACAATTACTTTTTTTGACAGAGCTTTGATATGAGGTCCAAACATGACGGTATTATAATAAATATACAAAAATGACCCCCTAAAGAATTTTGGAGGTACATTGTGGGTTGCAAAAATGGTAACCATTTGGTGAATTGAGTTAAAAATTTTTTTTTTTGAAATCAGCTTGTCGAGAGCTTTGATATGAGTACAAACATGACGGTATTATAGTAAAATCACCTCTTGAGAATTTTAGGGGGTACATTGATGGATGCAAAATTGGGTAACCACTGAAAAAAATTAATAAACTATATATTTTTAAATCAGTGCGTCGAGAACTTTCATATGAGTATAAACACCCCACTTTAAATGAAAAAATGACATAATTATCATTTTTCCAATTTGGGGTTATGTAACCGAGTAACAATAAAAAAATTTTAACTTAAAATTTATATTTTTAAAGTCAGCACGCATAGAGCTTTCAAACGAATATAAACACGGCTTATAAATATTGAAAACAAAAAAAATCACCCCTTGCTAATTTTGGGGGTACAAAGAAGTCTGTATTTTGGTTACCCGACCATTTAGAGCAAATTTTTATATATTTTTTAAATCAGCACTCCGAGAGCTTTAAATGATATATTACTCGCATATGTTAATGGGCCGTGTCAAAAGTTTTATTTTTATGGGTTAGCCATTGCACTGCTCTAGGGCATGAAAATTTTTTGGGACTATCACCAAAATGTAGAGCTTAAAATTCCGCATAAATCCCCCCGGTCTCAAGCCTGTGACTCAAACAGTTTTTGAGCATGATGCTAAAATAGGCACTTGCTACCCACCATACAAAGAATTTTAGCAAAAATCGTAAAATTGACCCCTTTTAACCTCTCGGGGTACCCGACCCAGGTAGGTTACCCCTAACAAATTATATATTTTTAAACTCAAGAAAGTATGGGCAATCTGCACAAAAATTTTCAGACGTAAGGACCCATATGGTAAAAAGTTAGAAATTTAGCAGAAAAAAAAGCTTCTAAATTTGGGGGTTTCGGGGCTAACTCCCCAAAATATTTGAAAATAAAAATTTTTTTGGAGGTAGTCAAATGTAAAAGGACCTTAACGCGAAATATTTGCATATTGATCGCGGCTCGTTTAAAAGTTATAAGAGCTCAAACAAAAAAATTTTTGTCAACATTTTCCCAGTATCGCTAAAAAAAACAGAGAATAGGCAATGGCAAATGTCTTAGTAATCGCCCAAATAAGCCGGATTTTGTAACAGCACTACGTTTTATTAAAATTTTTTTTATTTATTTTCAAAAAATACTTTTTTACAAAATTGAAAGAACGACAAAAATTTTAACTAATGTGTAATCTGTTACCTATTTTTCATTATGAAAATATTTTTGTTAAGTGAGTGAAATCAAGAATTGTTATTATTTTTTGATAAACCCAGAAAAAATTAATTTGATCTGCTCAACAAAAACCAATCTTGCATAAAATATGCAACTTTTTCCAATTTTTAAATATTCTTCAAAAGATTTTCGTAAAATCTGTGTTGTTTTAGTTAGTTTTAATATTTCTGATAAATATAATTTTTGCTATCAAATGTTTATTACATGTCCTACTTTCATAATAAGTTTCTAGTCAAGTTGAAGGCATTAAAGCATAAAGTAAAAAATACGCTTCTATTTTGTTTTTACAACTATTGTGTTAAGGTTAATAATCAGTAAGAACAAAGCAAAGGGCTAAATTAAATAACTTCAAAATTTTAATAATCAAGTTTAAATCATATTATTACAATATAATAATAAGCATTTGTAATATTTAACAAGGAAATTTTCCTTAAACTTATATCTTTGAGATTTGTGAGTAAATAAAAATTAATGAAATACTAAATAAAAATACATAAAGAAAATCAATAGAACACTCAAAAAAAGAATAACAATAAGTAAAGTTTTCATTTATTTATTTTCTTTTGTATAAAGCAGGATACACAAGGCCGCTGTTATTCAGCACTAAGTGCACAACTGAATACTACATATAACAAATTAACAAGTATCAGTATTATCACATTGTAGCGTGTTTCAGTAGGAACTCGATAGAGGAACCTTCAGTATGCAAGACGTAAGTTCTGCCACTGCGCCACAATTTCGACAAACTACTTTGTCGCTAAACTACTATTCGACCCAAAATTGTGTTTAGTGAGTAGATTACTTTTATCTTGTTAAAGCAGAATAATTATATGACCTATTGAATAGTACTAAAATGTTGCAACATAAAATTGATTAATTCATTAACTAATGAAGTTTTTTGTTTGAATTTTTTTTTTGCCTTATTTCGGTTTCCGAATAGTTTATTTTGAATTGTAGTACACAATTTTAAGCCCGTACTAAAGGTGTGATATTAGAGGACTTTTTCATTATAAGTAACACAAATAAAAAACAATAATAACTTCAAATATACTTATATATAAATATTTACTGAACAGTGAAATATATGAATTTATCTAAAAGTTTTGAATTAAGGTCATAGTTCTGCCCCTACTAGAAAAGTAACTCAACAAGATCTTCGGAGACAATTAAGTGCCGAACCAGGACTTCAAAGCGCCAGTGAATCACCGAAGAAAACGAGGAACCCAGATAGACCAGATCCTGTAAGCATTCAACAACGTGGTCCTGAATGAAAGTTTAAGGTTTTTTGGTAAAATGGATCCATGAATACTAAAAAAATTGTGTTTTAAACTGAATGATGAAAAAAATATAGTATAAAATTAAATCATCTAGCTAATTTTAAATGTTTAGACTTTAAAAAAGTTTATTTATATAGTCATGAGTTTTCGATAAGCCAGTAATTTTCGTAAAATTTCATTGGTATGGGGTAGTTTGTAAATTTTTTGATTCCAAAAGTTTTTAACTGAGTAGTTTTAAGGTAAATAATACGAATCATTCAGCATATTTTTTATGTGCTTGATGGTCGTATTATGTAGCCACGTGTAATGTGGGAACTTGGAGCCGCAGGAGGAAAAATTAGAGCTCCAAACAGGTTTGGTGGTTTTACATTGGGGTTAGGTTAAACTTATTACTTGTTATATGTCGAGAAGCACTTGTGTATCCTGCTTTATACAAAAGAAAATAAATAAATGAAAACTTTACTTATTGTTATTCTTTTTTTGAGTGTTCTATTGATTTTCTTTATGTATTTTTATTTAGTATTTCATTAATTTTTATTTACTCACAAATCTCAAGATATAAGTTTAAGGAAAATTTCCTTGTTAAATATTACAAATGCTTATTATTATATTGTAATAATATGATTTAAACTTGATTATTAAAATTTTGAAGTTATTTAATTTAGCCCTTTGCTTTGTTCTTACCGATTATTAACCTTAACACAATAGTTGTAAAAACAAAATAGAAGCGTATTTTTTACTTTATGCTTTAATGCCTTCAACTTGACTAAGAAAAACTTATTATGAAAGTAGGACATGTAATAAACATTTGATAGCAAAAATTATATTTATCAGAAATATTAAAACTAACTAAACAACACAGATTTTACGAAAATCTTTTGAAGAATATTTTAAAATTAGGAAAAAGTCTTTATATTTCATGCAATATTGGTTTTTGTTGAGCAGATCAAATTAATTTTTTCTGGGTTTATCAAAAATAATAACAATTCTTGATTTCACTCACTTAACAAAAATATTTTCATAATGAAAAATAGGTAACAGATTACACATTAGTTAAAATTTTTGTCGTTCTTTCAATTTTGTAAAAAAGTATTTTTTGAAAATAAATAAAAAAAATTTTAATAAAACTTAGTGCTGTTACAAAATCAGGCTTATTTGGGCGATTACTAAGACATTTGCCATTGCCTATTCTCTGTTTTTTTTAGCGATACTGGGAAAATGTTGACAAAAATTTTTTTGTTTGAGCTCTTATAACTTTTAAACGAGCCGCGATCAATATGCAAATATTTCGCGTTAAGGTCCTTTTACATTTGACTACCTCCAAAAAAATTTTTATTTTCAAATATTTTGGGGAGTTAGCCCCGAAACCCCCAAATTTAGAAGCTTTTTTTTTCTGCTAAATTTCTAACTTTTTACCATATGGGTCCTTACGTCTGAATTTTTTTGTGCAGATTGCCCATACTTTCTTGAGTTTAAAAATTTTTAATTTGTTAGGGGTAACCTATCTGGGTCGGGTACCCTGAGAGGTTAAAGTTAATTTTACGATTTTTGCTAAAATTCTTTGTATGGTGGGTAGCAATGTGCCTATTTTAGCATCACGCTCTGAATGTGTTTGAGTCACAGGCTTGAGAACGGGGGGATTTATGCGGAATTTTAAGCTCTACATTTTGGTGATAGTTCCCAAAAAATTTTCATGCCCTAGAGCAGTGCAATGGCTAATCCCATAAAAATAAAACATTTTGACACGGCCCATTAACATATGCGAGAAATATATCATTTAAAGCTCTCTGGAGTGCTGATTTAAAAAATATATAAAAATTTTCTCTAAATGGTCGGGTAACCAAAATACAAGACTTCTTTGTACCCCCAAAATTAGCAAGGGGTGATTTTTTTTGTTTTTAATATTATATAAGCCGTGTTTATATTCGTTTGAAAGCTCTATGCGTGCTGACTTTAAAAATATAAATTTTAAGTTAAAATTTTTTTATTGTAATACTCAATTACATAACCCCAAATTGGAAAAATGATAATTATGTCATTTTTTCATTTAAAGTGGGGTGTTTATACTCATATGAAAAGTTCTCTACGTACTGATTTAAAAATATATAGTTTATTAAAATTTTTTCAGTGGTTACCCAATTTAAATGCATAAATATCCCACCCAAAAATTCTCAAGAGGTGATTTTACTATAATACCGTCATGTTTGTACTCATATCAAAGCTCTCGACAAGCTGATTTCAAAAAAAAAAATTTTTAACTCAATTCACCAAATGGTTACCATTTTTGCAACCCACAATGTACCTCCAAAATTCTTTAGGGGGTCATTTTTGTATATTTATTATAATACCGTCATGTTTGGACCTCATATCAAAGCTCTGTCAAAAAAAGTAATTGTAACGCAATTCACCCAATGGTTACGATTTTTATAACCCATAATGTACCCCTAAAAAATTTTAAGGAGTCATTTTTATATATTTATTATAATACTGTCATGTTTATACTTATATTAAAGCTTTGGACATGCAGATCTCCAAAAAATTATTTTTAACTCGATTCATCCACTGTACCCCCCAAAATTTTTAGGGGTACATTATGGGTTATATAAAAAAGAGTTGCTGAAAAAAATTAGGAGATCATAAAATAAACATACTGTTAAATTTAAAACTGCACAATTAGTTAAAAACGCTTTTTTATATTCTAGGCAGTTTTTTCACACTTCCTATTCCAGTCACAAGACGCCGTGCACAATTTTAAAAAAATAAAAAAAATAAAAACAATTTTAGGTTATTTGGTAGGTTCTGGGTTACAAATAAAAGCCGTAAAATAAATTTGAAAAAAGTTATATACCTGATTTGACGCTGCACATTCTGACCAAATTAAACTCTACTTACATCGAAGGAGAAAGTTTAGATTGTTGCCTAAATTTCGTAACAATAATTTTTTTTTCTGATTATTAAGCGGAAAAACGCGTCTTAAACTTTGATAAAGAACCACGTTCGGCAGAATCAGAACTGCTCAATATTAACCCTTCGGGATTTCTTTTTCGTCCAAAAGCGCCGCGAATCCGCAGAAGAGATTCCGCGCCAGTGCTTCTTGAATGTTAAAAACCGCGTGCCGTCGACGATCCGAACCATATTTAACACACTGCAGCAGGTACTCGCGCGGAATCCCTTCTGCGGATTTGCAGCAAAATGAATCCCAGAGGGTTAACACTTTGGGATTCCTTCCGCTCCATATCGGCAGAAGGTACTTTGCGCCAGTGCTGCCCCCAGTGTTTAACTTAGCGACAAAGGCTACGATAACGCGTAGTTTAACACTGAGCAGCACTGGTGCTGTAATTTCTTCAAGCGAATTCGCAGCGCTTTTTGGACGAAAAATCCGAAGGTGAAACCTTGTGTTTTGGTGCTCGCTTTCCTTTGTTCCTCAGGTATCATTTGCCAAAGCTGAACTTTCCCACCTGTATTTAAGACCCAGTTAAAATCAGAAAAAGTTAAAGGAGTAAATAGTTAAACATAATATTAAAAAAATTAAATAGTAAACCGAAAATATGTTATATTTAGTAATAATTTTTACAAAAAAATTCACCTGCACATTGATATTTTTGTATAAGGTTAAACGTTCGTTTGCGATATATTATAATAATTTTTTTTTGGTTAATACACATTTTTTAAATTGCTCCGAAGTTCTGCTAATCAGAACTTCTATGAAAACCACCACTATCCATACCTGTAATAGTAATCCTCAAGTGTATTTATAGCTGTTTCCGTTTTTCTAATTGTCATTGGGAGGTGCATCTTCCCCACATGTCTATGAGGAAGCAACAATGCGTTTAACAACAGCTGGCGAGAGGCTTAAAACAAATTTAGAAATAAATGCCTTTTTATCTTTATTTGTTTTCAATTAATGATAATAAATGTGGTAGTATAATAAATTTATGGTAAAAATAGTGTGTAAAATTGCGTTCATCACAAATTCCCATTATAAAACTGCTTTTGGAACCAAATAAAGAGTTTTTTGAAAAAAATGTAACGTCGTCACTAATCAAATTTTATGCGACGACCGTTAATTTAGACCCCACACATAAGTGCCTTTATTAGATTATTCTCCATCGGTGATATGATAATTAAGAAAAAAATTTAAAATTGTTGCATAGAAAATTAATTTTTTTGTGAAAAAACATTTCATAATATAATTTTAACGATTTCATGCGATTCATATTTCTTTTCTTTTGCAGAATGATTTCAAATTATTACAATTATCTCGCGATAATTAAACTGGCTCAAGTTATCTTATTATATTTGCTAGAATTGAAATAAATTTAGGTACTACGCCATTCTCATGACCTATTTTTCATAAATTCGAGCTAATTATAGTATTTTTAAAAAGATAGAAATTCGCAGGTAACGGACCCCTGTTTAAAAACAGGAGTGCTATTAACCCGTCTCCCGCTATCGTCTTTTCGCAAGGTGATAAGCGCCTTTGTAATGTATTAATTCTTCTTATTTTTGCTGGTAATCAGCGTACGTTCGTTGGGGACGCATTCGCACCCCGTCTGTCTCAGACGATTGCAAACGCACTCTAATAATAACGGCAAAAAAAACGGGAATTAATACAATTAAAAAACTCTTTCATCGTCGAATAAGGGAAAAGACAATACGGAAACAGATTAAAATTTAAAAAACTCTACAAGTATGTCATTATAGTAACATACATTGACTCGGTTTTTTTGCGCAAAAGTATTTTGTTATATTCTTTATGTATTTTGATAATACTACA
>JASAMX010026228.1:0-14943 GCA_030248175.1 Microlaimidae sp. YZB2_3
TTTGTAAAATCGATAAAATTAAAAGTAAAGAAACAAACATAACTCTCAATTAGAAGGGGATTCGAACCAGGGACCTTGCAAAACAAAAAGTTTCGTTCGAACCACTGCGCTATCGCAGCTCGTATCACGAAGTCGCTAAACACTCTTTATGAACTGGGTTTTCTCTCGCAACTTCGTCAAACTAATTTCGTCAAAAACGTTGGTTGTGTTCGAGCAATATTTCTATTTTTTTACGTGTTTTGTGTAATTAAAAAAAATGTTGAAATAATTTTATTTTGCATAAAAGTTTTAACAAATCTAGAGTAGTATTTTTTAAAATTTTATGGTTTTGTGTTCAGTTTAATTGAATTTTTTTAAATTGATAAAGAAGACGATGAAAAATTTTATTCAAATATTCTATGAGCTACAATTTTATGTTTTTCTTCTTTAAAATAACTAAATCAAAAAATAATCGACCAGTCTAATACTTCTTTATGATTTATTTTATATGATATTTTGTCATTTCCTGTCGTTTTTGTAATTTCTTTGTTTACCACCTTCCTTTTTTTGTACCAAGTAGCCCGGGGGTTAAATTTGACCCCGCGGTGGGTTAAATTTAACCCTCCGGGGGGTAAATTTAACCCTCCCTGGGTTAAATTTAACCCCCAGGGAGTAAAATTTAACCCCCAGGGGTTAAAATTTAACCCCCTGGGGGATTAATTTCTGTCAAAACGATGCATACATAGGGAAGAAATTTAATAAACAGATATTCTTTGTTAGGTATTTTTGTTTATTATTATTATAAAAACAATGAGTGGTATGGACTTTCTTTTTACATTAGAATGTTAGCCAACTTGTGACCGCTAAAAAGTAAAGCTTAGTGTGTGATTAAAGAAATAAATCATGCAAAAAAGAGATAAGGCACAGGGGAAATGCTCAATGTCATCCTTTCATAGCCTTTAAATTTCCAACTCCCCTACAAAACATCTAAGGACCTTTACCCATTGATGAACATTGTCATAGGTATTAGGAACATAGGTGAGAAAGGGGAGGGGGCAGGGTGGGGTCCACCCCCCCTAGCCCCAAAATTTTGGGATCCCCCCCGAGACGAAAATCTAGGCCCCCCCTCCCCCCAAATTTCCGAATGTTTTACCCCTGACCCCACCACAAGATTTTGAAAACTGACCCCCCCTCCCCCTCGGGAAAATTTTAGGTACCTTTTTTAGAATAAATTTTCTTCCAGAAACGTGAATTTTCATCACATATTCATGCTTTTACACTCTTTTTTTATACACGAATATGGCTTTTTATTCAATAAAAAATGTAGTAGTATTATCCTATAAAAAGAACAATTATTAAAGTTATTATGGTTTAAAACTGTTTTGCTTTGGACACCGGACCCCACCTGGCCCCCTCTAGATTTCAAAATTTCGCACCCCGGGTCGACCCCTTCTTAAAAAGCTAGGGGGAGTCCGCTTTTGGCTGGGACCCCCCTTGAGAATTCAAAAATCGATTCACCCGGTAAACACCCCACCCCCTAGCTTCCCCGACGGTGCTCACCTATGATTAGGAAGCATAGGTATTAGGGAGGTCTTTACCCCTGGTAAATGAATTTTTTAATTCTGTCCAAGGCGGTTCGACTAGCCGCTAGCTTTCTATTTTGCAGTAACCCGTAAATAATTGAAAAATTAGAGCTGGAGCGAGATAGGGGCCGTTCTACTAGTTTTTATTTTTGGGGCAGGGGTTTTACCAAATTAAAATTTTTGAAGCTAAAAGGGACCGATAGTTGGGCAAAGAAGATGGAGGTGTTAGGGGGTTTACCCTGTCTTTAAAATCCAAAAACTGGCAACACCCACAACCCTTCAGTTTGGGGGGCACCAAAACGGGAAACCTCACCCCCTGAACATTTTGGAGTTCTCAGTATTAGATTAAAAATGTTACAAACGGGGTATTTGGTGAAAGATATCTTCCCAGAAATGTAGGTAATTTAGGTTTTGGCGGTTGAGTATCCCCCTAAATCCAAAAGGCTTCCCCCTCCCACTTATTTGAACCCATTTTTTGTTTTATATGTCTTTGCCCCCATTTTTATGTCGAATTGAAATTCAAAACTCCTTTAGATTTCGTAAATAGAAAATTATACAAAAAAAACCTTCAAATTATGCACGATAAAAACATATACTAAATAATTGTTTGAAATGAGGTATATAACTACGCAGAACCAGCACCTTTTATAAAAGAATATAGCCTTCAACAATGTAAAAACAGCATCTTAAAATTACAGAACTTTATACAACTGTCCCAGCAATGAGAAACGCAGAGTTGCCAATTTTTTTTTTCCGAATATGCGCGCGTATTATGCTGAAATTTTTACCGACGTAGAAAAAAAGAGTAATAAATAAATTTGAAAACTTTATATATTTACAGCTTATATCAACAAAACACAATACAACTATTTTTAACAAACAAAATACATGCATTGTTTCAAGTTAAGGAACAAAAATTAGAGTCTGTCTGTCTTATGATGAGAGTTCATATTAATTTCTTGGTAGGGGCAATAAAGTACACTGACTTCTGTCAAAATAAGCTGGGAGAACAGGATACAAGAAGGTATTGACTGGATGAACCAAGCAAAAATTAGTTTCAATTAGTCTATCCTATCCGAGGTTAACCCGCACCCTTAAAACGTAAATGCTGATCCTTAATAGACTACCTAACAGGTTCATTTTACTTTAAATAAACCCCACCCTCAGTACCTAGCTTATTGCAACGTGACACTTATCTGAGGTAGATCATGAATTTTTTAAAAAAACTACCCCAATTTGAAGGAATCCGATTCATGAAAACCTGTTCGTAAACCATTGATTTTAAACTCTCCGGTATTTTTAAAAATTTCTAGTTTTAAACATTTTACTAAATTTGACCGACACATGTAAGTAGCCGTTTGGCTCTGTGTTCTCTCCTCTTATTTTATGACAATATTAAGTAATTTGGTTAGCTTTATTTTATTTTTTATAATGTGTGATCCTTCCGTTTATGTACAATAATGTACATTTTATTTCAATGTTCTTCATCTTAATTATTTTATATCTTGCAAATATTGTAAATAAAAAGCATATTTTTTTATTTTATCTAAGTGAAACATATAAGCTACCTAAAAACGCAAAGAAAAGTGATATTTCTTACCAACTAATCGTCCTAAAAAATTGGACAATGGTAGGTTAATTTACAATTACAGGAGTAAAGTAAGAAAAATGTAAAAAAGGGTCCAAACCTAAAATTTTTTCTATAGAACTCAGACCTGTGCACTGCCCCGTATGTTTTATTCCCGGCAAGTTTGAAAACTGGGGAGCACGGGGGGCAACTTTTTTCAAACGCGGGGACCAATAAAATGTGGGGGGACAAGCAAAGGGAGAAAGAAAAAAAAAAAGAAAAAAAGGAAAAAAAAAGAGAAAAAAGAAGGGAAAAGGGAAAAAAAGACAAAAAAAGCGAAAATAAGGTCTAAAATGGCTTAAAATACATTGAAATAGGCTGAAACCCTGCAAAAAAATTTGAGATGATGGCGTCATCACATAGGTCAAAAATGGCGTCACAATTTTAGGGTACTTTTTGATTTTTTTCTGCGGGGGGGGGGGGGGGGCAGGGAAATGGGGTGGATGGGCAAATCCTTCAATAAAGCGGGGGGCATTTTCAGACGCACGCACAGGTCTGAGAACTATTTCTATTTTAACAATACGAAACTGACCAAGATGGAAAATTAAGATTGTCATAACTATAAAAATAGGTGGATAAACCTAAACCATTAACTGTTAACGATAGTTTTTCCATAAGCAACCTATAAGCAAAACCTCAAAATCAAGCAATGTTGTGTTCTAAAAGAATAACTATTTACTTTACGAAAACCGTTGTTTCAATAAAAACCACTTTAATATAAAATTTTACAATGAAACTGTGAAATCGGCCATTTAAAGTTGAGTTAGTTCCAGTTTTGAAACGGAATATTCGAGCTGTTTCAAACCGGAGTGACAAGTGGGATGCCACGTGCTTTTACACTATTACATTCTCCCTTGTCGCCTGCGCGTGAAACTGTTGTCACTTGTCACTTGTCACGTGCCACTCCCCGCCTTTAAAAAATGTTTAATATCAGGAGCCTGATTTCATAAAGACGTTCTATTCATCTCAATTTTCTGCCTATTTTTCGTAAATTAATATATAGTACAGGTACGACACTGCAAATATCGAATCGGGTCAATGGGATAATATGGCGGTGGACGATACCAGCCCAGCAGAGCAGTGCGCGGAGACGAATCCCTAGATTACACAAGTCGAAAAACCTTTATCCCGTGTATTTTACAAAAAATAGGCGGAGATTTGTAAAATGAAGAATTTACAAAAGGTTTTTATAAACAGGCCTTTGGCTAACTTTGTAAATTTATAAGAGGACACAAATGAACGAATTGTGCGGTTATAACGGTTTTTGAAAAAAAACAGATTCGGAAGATAACAGAATTTCTTCATTCCCTGCTCTTTTAAAAAAAAATTCATTAATTTTACTTTAGCCTTAAAAAATTTTGTGATTTTTTGTTCCAATTTAGTAATTTAATAAAATATTTGTTAATATAAAGGGTGCATAGTTATTATACTTTTACAGGATTAAAAAATCGAACACATTATAAATTTAAAATATGTTTTTAAAAAAATGAAAAGTAATGCCTTTTAATTTTGGTATTTAAACAATCGACTTTGCTTTTTTGAGTCAAAAAATTTCAGTTTTCAGCGCGCTAATTTTCCAGCGCGTGAAAAACCTTTTTTTAAACACGGTCAAGGGAACGCCTCTCAGGAAACAGTTTTAAACACCTTTTTTTTTTGTTTTTCCTGTAGCCTAAGCGAAACCCAAAAATCAAGCTAAACTTTATCATGATAGAGTTTCACATTTTCAGCGCGCTTAACGCTAGCGCGCTGAAAATCAAAATCTGCCATTAGCCGAAGTCGTCATATGCTCACGGGACCATTATAAGCTTAATAAATAGGAGAATTAAAAAGAGAATTGAATGATTTTACTTCACGAATTAAAAACATAAATATACGTAAAAATAACAATAAAACGTATATAATTTAAAATGTATATTTTATGTTATATTTTAAAATCCAGAATTACAAGATATGTAATTATTATAACATGAAATCATATAATTTTGTTTGTATATTTAGTTCATAATTATTGCAATATGATTTTATAAATTTTATAATTTTGGGGGTTTGATGTATCGGGAAAAATAGAAACTTTCTTTTTAACATTTCATTTTACGATCTCTTTCATCTCGATCTTTAAAATCTTGTTTTTAGAAAAACAGAAGGTTTTGGATGAGATTTTTATATATGCTTCTTAAAAAAGAGAGTTAGCAGTTTATACAATAAAATCTTGCTTGATTTTTATGTTTGCTTTGGTTTAGGAAAAAAACTAAGGTTTTTTAATATAGATTTGAAAAACAGCATTAAAATAATTTACCGCAATAAATTTTGCCTATTTTGATTTTGCTCAGGTTACCTGTTTTCTAAAACGGGTCTCCTTTTTTAAGAAGCTAAAACAATTTTATACGCTTCTCTTACATTTCCCAAAGCTCTTTAAGACCCATCCGCTTTCTTTTTTCTTTATTTACACTGATACACATTTACACTTTTTCAGCGGTAAATATTGATTCAAGCTCTTTTATAGCAAATTTTAAACTAAAATTTGCAGAGTATAGAACTGCGCTATAGTTTTAAGCGCGCTGAAAAATCTAAATGTGTATCGTGATAAATAAAGAAAGAAAGCGAAAGAAAGAAAGAAATATAAAATAAAAATAAGAAAGCGTATAAAATAGTTTTAGCTTATTAAAACAGACATTTCCGTTTTAGAAAACAGCTAAGCCTAAGCAAAACCCAAAAAATCAGGCAAAACTTTATTGCGGTAAATTAGTATTTAATATTGTGTTCTTCAAATTGTAGATTAAAAACCTTAGTTTTTTCTAAACCAAAGCAAACACATAAAAATCAATGCAAAATTTTATTGTATAAACTGTAACTCTCTTTTTCAAAGCATATTTATAAAATCTCACTCAAAAACCTTTTGTTGTTTTCTAAAAACGAGATTTTAAAGAACGAGATTTTCTAAAAAAGAGATCGTGAAAGTGAAATGTTAAAACGAAAGTTTCTATTTTTCCCAATACATCACACCCAAAATTATAAAATTTATAAAATCATATTGCAATAATTATGAACTAAACATACAAACGAAATTATACGATTTCAAGTTATAATAATTACATATATTTGTAATTCTGAATTTTAAAATATAACATAAAATATACATTTTAAATTATTACGTTTTGTTGTTATTTTACGTATTTTATGTATTTAATCCGTGAAATAAATCATTCAATTCTCTTTAATTCTGTCCTATTTAAGCTTATAGTGGTCCATGACATATGACGGCACTCGGCTAATGGCAGATTTTGATTTTCAGCGCGCTAGCGTTAATTTTAAGCGCGCTGAAAAATCTGAAACTCTATCATGATAAAGTTTAGCTTGATTTTTAGGTTTCGCTTAGGCTTAGGAAAAACAAAAAAAGGTGTTTAAAACTGTTTAGCTGACTAAAAAAGGCGTTCCCGTTTAAAATAACCGTGTTTAAAAAAAGGTTTTTCAGCGCGCTGAAAAATTAGCGCGCTGAAAATTAGAAACTGAAATTTTTTGACTGAGAAACAATCGATTGTTTTAAAGTGCCGAAATTAAAGGCATACATTTAATTTCGGCAATTTTTCATTTTTTTAAAAACGTATTTAAATTTATAATGTGTTCGAATTTTCATATATTAAAGTATAGCTATGCACCTTATATTAACAAATATTTTATTAAATTACTAAATTGGAACAAAATCACAAATTTTTTAAGGCTAAAGTGGACTGATGAATTTTTTTTAAAAAGCAGGAATAAAAGAATTCTGCTTCTGCTTTCCAATCTGTTTTTTTTTTCGAAAACCGTTATAACCGCACAATTTTCATTGGTCCATTTGTGTCCTCTTATAAATTTACAAAGTTAGCCAGAGGCCTGTTTCATAAAAACCTTTGTAAATTCTCATTTTACAAATCTCCGCCTATTTTTTGTAAAAATACACGATAAAGGTTTTTTGATGGTAATTTAGGGGGAGAGATTTGACTGCTCTGCGCTGATTGGTCGTAGCCACGTCATTGCATCCCCGCTGACCGATCAATATTTGCAGTGTCGTATATCCTCTATCATGTAATTTACAAAAAATAGGCGGAGATTTGTAAAATAAAAATGTACAAACGTCTTTATGAAATAGGCTCCTGATATAATTTAAACATTTTTTAACACCGGAGTGGCACGTGACAAGTGACAAGTGACAACAGTTTCACACCGCAGCGACAAAGGATGATGTAATAGTGTAAAAGCGCGTGGAAACGTGTGTCACTTGTCACTCCGGTTTGAAACAGCTTAAATATTCCGTTTCGCAACTGGAACTAACTCAACTTTAAATGGCCGATTTCACAGTTTCATTGTAAAATTTTATATTAAAGTGGTTTTTATTGAAACAACGGAAGAAAAGTATCAGAACAAACAAAAGCGAAAACCACTTCCCCTATTTTTATATAGTATTATTTTTATATTTTTTATTATTTTTTATATTGTATATTTGAGTATTTATAAAAGGTTGAAAGTTTTGAAATGTCATCGGCAGACAATACGAAAATCTTAATTGTGCGAATTCTCCGCACCGCACCTTGAATCGTCAACGCTGGAACGAAAGACGCAATTGAAATAGTACAGGGTCCTTGAAGCCGCAAATGAGCTTGAAGCAATAAAAAAATTTGGTGTAGGTTTGAGCGACTTTAATTTTTAGCTTAAAGTTCTCGGTTCCAAGTTTCCCCTTACCACTCGAAGTTCCCAATTTTCGGCTCCAAATTTCCGCGGCTCCATCGACCTTTAATCATTTAGATTCCGTATTTGAGACGTCAAGAATCTGCAAATGTTAATACGTTCCCAAAAATGCTTTATCAGGCATTTTGGAAATAGATTTAAATTTGTGAAACAGCTCCCGCTGTAATGATGTTTCAACAACACGACGCCTTATAAATGCGAGTTGTAATGTAAAGTACAATTAGCGGATCATGGTGCAGTATAGCACGTCAGTCAATGAAGTACTGAGGCTGGGAATTGCAGGTTTAAATCCTGTATTGCCTATTTTTATAGCCAAAAGGCTAAAAATAGAAAAAATTTTTAGTTTTTTTAATCAAAAAATCTATTATTCGGCCTTGTATTTAGGGACGCTGTCATTTACGCAGCAGTGAAAAAGCATATTGGCATAACGCAAAATAAAAAAGATAATAAAAAATATAATAAGAGCACAATAGTTTTTTAGAAATATTGTGTTTTTTTTGTAAATAATAAAAACATAAAGAAAATTTTGAATATTAATCGTATAGATCTTTGATGTTTGAAGTAAAAATAGCAAACCACAAAGATTTGTTTCATACCATCTTTGTAATTTAATATATTTTTATTTTTTATAATAAAACTGTTTTGTTCTTTTTAGCTTCAGAAAAGGTGGAAATTGACAGCAATGACTCGAATCCAAAAACTGACTTGTTTCTTAACGTTTTTCGACCGTATTTTCTTCTTGGTATAGTTTTATAAAAAAACTTTTTTATACGCATAAATTCTCAAACAAAGTACATTTTTCTTCCAAAGTGTGCGGGGTTTTAGGAGCCAAGGGTATAAAAAGTCCGTGCCATTTCAAAAATAAAATAATTACAACTAAGTCTTCCAGGCTAAAATTAAGGCCGTAACCGTTCTTCGTCATGAAGGAACATAGAATATAAATACCATAATAAAAAATTTGCAGGAAAAATAAAAAAATTTTCAATGGTTATGTAAAAATTTTTTAGTTAGTTCTTTGACATGTTTCTCTGCACGTGACATTTTCTCAAAGAACGAGTGGTTACTTGAAAACCTTGCTAATTTTATCCTGATAAAATTAAACTTTAGTTCCAAAAATTTACCATTTTGTTGTGCTTTTAACTTAAAGGTGTGGTACCGAGTCAAACATTTTGTCTTCGATTTTGATGATTTTTGTGAAAACGTTAACCCTGACCCCAATAGGCTACAAACACTTTTTCGCTAAAATATCTTTATGGGTTTGAGATATGACCCCCCAAAATCGCATTTTTTTTTAAATTTTGTACTTAAAAGATTGTACAATGAGCATAAAATTTTGAGTACGGAGTCTTTTAGGGCTGTCTTGTGGATGATTAAAATTGAAATTGTTAGCTTGTTGCATGGCATTTTAAGACAGAAATAAGTAGTAAATAGTTTTATTCCACGTTTTAACCTGATAAAACACAGGCCTTCGTCAGGAAATATAAAAAATATAGGTAACATTGAAGGGTCTCGATAAATAAATAAAAAAAAACAAATAAAAAAAAAACCCTAAATACCATATCTCCTATCTATCTTTCGTAGTATGCAGATCAACCGATCGATTTCGATCGGTTGAAATTTCGATCGGTTGATCTGCATACTACGAAAGATAAGTAGGAGATACGGTAATTATCCATTATGGTGACGCTTATGTATATTGCATACTTTATGTATAAACCGAGTTCCAGTGCAAGGTCTCTATATAATTTTATGAATTAAAAACACTCTAAAACACGAGAAAAAATATATTAAAGTATATAAAAATTATAAAAGTGATAAGTTCAAAGTAAAAAAGTACGTTTACGAAATCGCATCCAAACGACGAGTTTTTAGAAGACAAGATGTTTAAAAAACGAGCTTTCCGAAGACGAGTTGTAGAAAACGAGATGAAAGACGTAATGTAAAAGACGAGATTTCCGGGAACCGTGTAGTCGCATCAATACAAAAAAAAAATATTTTTATCATTGAGCAAGTTCAGCGCAGTTTTACTCGGCGACTTTATGCCTGCTGGCCGCTGTAGTTTTAAAAAAGCGGAGTGTTCTGACCGTTTTCTAAATTTG
Organism: Microlaimidae sp. YZB2_3; assembly: GCA_030248175.1. NCBI lineage: Eukaryota > Metazoa > Nematoda > Chromadorea > Desmodorida > Microlaimidae > Microlaimidae sp. YZB2_3. The sequence continues at coordinate 10,014 of JASAMX010026228.1, forward strand.
GAGCTTGATGTTCTTGAAAGCAGACGACTAAAAATTGACTTAATTTTTTGTTGTATAAAGTGCTTAACAATAAACTGGATATCGACCGAAGTATTTTTTTAAGATTTTAGAAAACTGCAAACCCCGCTCAAATGGCATAAAAGTCAAGATTGAAAACCCACGAATCGACACTAGAAAAACTTTTCAGAGTATGTAAAATTTGAAACTTATTGGCTAAGACGTAATTACTTCTTCCTCCATCAAGGTCTTCACAAAATTAAAAAAGTTTTATAATCTTAAAAAATAGTTCATAATTGATTACCTGTACTAATGCTTCTATGTTTCAATACAGCATTTGTTTTTTATAATGTTTTATTTGAACATGCGGACCTAAATTCTGTCTTCCTCCAAAGACTGCTCCATTTCTTAATACTATAACTTCGGTGGAATCTACTTTGGAGTTTGGAGAGAGCCAATTTATCCGACATGAAAGACACCAAAGATTCAGTTAGAGCAAAAATTTCTTCAGGTTTACTAAAAAGTTTGGCTAAAAACAATGTATTTAATGAGGTTTATCGTAAAGTGCAAACTGTAATTTCTGATCTAAAAAAAAGCTGCATTGCCATTGACTTTTTATTTGCAGCTAAGCAAAAATTGTGGTAATACCTAAAACTTTTTGTCATAACAAAATGCCAAGCCGTTTTTCCAACACTCAAATTCTTGCTAAAACAACCAAAAATCAAATAAAAATTTTATAATCTAACGCCAAATCCTTGCTTTCTTTTTGACTTACTGGTAAAATTATTTTATATATTTTACCTAGTTTTGATAGGGCAGTTTTAACGAATCCGTACGGTTTTATCAAAGTTCATAAGGCAGCAAAATTAATTCGTGTTATTACGTTTATGTACAGGTCAATGTTTTACGATATAGCTAAGAATTTAGATTCTGTTTTAAAACCTTGTATTCAAAATTTACTATACCGTATTTTATTCATAGTTGACTCTATCAATGGTTTAAGAAATATTTCAATCAGACCTAATTGCTTTATGGTAAGTATAGATGTTCTAAGCTTTTTTGATAATGTTGATACTAGTTTTATTATTAATTCTATGCCTAAGGTTTTATCCGATACTGAGTTTTGTTGGCGAGGAAATGTGCCGTCTTTTAATAATATTTCTATTCGTACAATAATTAATTTATATAAATGTGTGTTAAACAACAGTTTTTTTAAAATTTGATAATGTTTTATACTGTCCAAAATTACGGCGTCCCGATGGGTAGCCCTGTTTCTGTTTCAATAAGTGATTTGTACTTAGGCGTTTTAGAAACTTATTTTTTAAACAATGTAGGTTCCAAAGTTCTTAAACTTATTTTTTATTTCAGGTACATGTTATTCCTCCTTATGCTGATAAAGATGATAAAGATGCAATTTTACGCGTGATTTTAAATAAATTTTATCTGCTACTAAAAAACGTTTTACATCTGAAATTGATTTTCATTATGAATCTCGTTGTGAATCTCATTATGAATTAACTTTTCTTCATTGTTTTATCAAACGTTTTGAAAACAAGATTGAAATTAATGTTTACCGAAAAGCGACTTATTCAAATAGGTATATATCAAAATACTTTTTTATTCCAAAACAATATATTTTTTCAGCTCAGGAACAGAATTTGTGTCGAGGTTTTTTGATATTACGCGTTTTAAATCTATTTGTGCTTTACCAACAATCCCAAAATCTAAATTGTCTATTATTTCATTACCGTTTTTTTTGGGTCCGCTTCGTATAAAATCAAAAATATTCTAAAAAGCGTTGGTTTTTCTTCCTATTTTAGTTTGCTTATTTCTTCACGGTGATTTCTTTTTTTATCATATTGGCTTGCGTTCAGAAAATCTTGACCAAAAAATTATAGTATATTTAATTTCTTGAGGCAATTGCAATTTATTTTACATTTGTATTCAACACGTACATTTTCACAACGTCTTTTAGAACACGTAAGAGCAGCAAAAAGAAGTGCAACAGAAACGGACTCCTCACTTTAATCGCTTTTTCTTTACATTCGAGAAATACTGGACATAAATTTAGTTTTACGAAGTTCCTGGCGCGTGATAATAATTATTTTGCTCTTCGTTTTAAAGAAGCTTGTTTTATATCAGCTAATAAGGACAATGACCATTTTCTAAATATTCATAGTACCAAAATATGTAAATTAGTACCGGATATCTATAAAATTCTATAGCAAAAATTTAAATTGTAAAGCGGGTTTTTTAAACTTATAATTGATATATATTTTTCTCGTGTTTCAGTGTTTTTAATTCATAACATTATATACTTTTCAGATTTTTCTGACAAAGGCCTGTGTTTTATTAGGTTGAAACGTGGAATAAAGCTATTTTACTATGTATTTCTGTCTTAAAACGCCAAGCAACAAGCTAACAATTTCAATATTAATCATCAACAAGACAGCCCTAAAGGACTCCGTCCGTACTTATATAATGAATATAGTAAGTATCAATGTCAATGGGGTTTCCCTACCCAACCAACCATTGACTACGATATAGAATACCAATGCTTCCAAAAGCTGTGTAAAGTAAATAAATCACAGTAAAATTGTCAGGTTATTTTTCTTGGCGAAGGGATGCAGTAATAAAAATTACAAAGCGGAATTCCCTGCGATTGTAGTAATCAAACTCGCAATTGACTAGGTTTGAATTATAAATAGATCGGTAGGAATTTCTTAAGCTTTATTAAAATTCAGTAAAAAAGTCAGGTTATTTTTTTGGCGGAGGGATGCAGTCAGATAAAAAAATCAGAGATAGGCAGGGTTAGTTAAGTGAGTGGAGTTATAACCCTAACTTTTTTAACGTCTTCTTTATCCTTAAAATTGATATTTTTGGTTTATGAATCGTTTTTTGTGTTTTAGGTATTTGTTTTTTGGTTTTTTTTAAACCTAAAAGGTGGCAGAAATTAAGGCGGATTTATTTTTTTGTTTTTGTTTTTAGGTTAGAAATATACAAAACTTCACTAAGGTGGAATAAATTTCTCCCAGGCTTTCGTCAAAGTTGGTGGTTGTAACAAAAGCCATTTTATGTTGAAATATTTGTTCACGTCAAAAAAATTCAACAAAAAAACATAGGTTATTAAAACTTGTGTTTAAAGTTTTGACATAATTATTTAAAGTTTTGATAATAATTATAAAATTTGCAAATGGCAAAAAATCAAGTTATATGTAGCAAGAACAATACATAAGGATAAATTTACAACCTTTAAAAAATTTTATTGTTCGTTTTAGCAATAGTTTTAACCTGTTTTTGTAGGTGGCCAAAGTTAATGGCACACGCCTTAACTTCAGCTACTATAAATAAACGTCCACTTGTCTTTAAAGATGCGGTGCGGAATCAAACTTTTTGTCTTCGATTTTGATAATTTTTTGTGAAAACCTTACCCCTGCCCCCAATAGCCCACAAAAATTTTTTCAACAAAATATCTCCAGTGGTTCAGGAGTAATGGCCCACCAAAAATGGCGTTTTTCAACAATTTTGTACGTGAAAGATTGCTCAATGGACATAACGATTTTCGTTACAAATTATGCACTCAAGAAAGCGCTACTTTCTACTTTAATTTGATACCTTGATCGTTGATATTGGTGCAGTATTTGTCGAGATATTGCGTTTCTCGTACAAAAAACACTCGATTTTTTCGCTAGAAACACGAAGTGAAGGAAAAAAGGTTGGGCAAACTTCAAAAAATCATTGCCGTCGTTTGGTGTTTTTAACGAAAAAATCGCGGCTTTTTTGTACGGGAAACGTAATATTTCGACAAATATTGCACCAATCTTAACGATCAAGGTATCAAATTAGAGTAGAAAATACCCGCTTTCTTGGAATGCATAATCTGTAACGTAAATCCTAATATCCAATGAGCAATTTGTCACGTACAAAATTATCGAAAAATTCCATTTTTGGAGGGTCATAACTCCTGACTCACTGCAGATATTTTGTTGAAAAAATTTTTGTGGGCTATTGGGGGCAAGGGTAATGTTTTCAAATTATCAAAATCAAAGACAAAGAGTTTGATCCGCACCGCACATTTAAGCGTAACAGAAATTTTAAAATTTTGCACTGGAGTAACAAAAATAGCTGTCGTTTGATTTTTAGGCCGAATCTTGGCTCGATTAGAAGAACCAGAAAAAAATTGTTTTAAAAAATAAAAAAGAGGCCAAAATTAAGTCAGCTACCCTAATAATCTTATTTTATCAGCACTGATAATCTTGTTATAGTTACTGTCCCAAACTATACAGTATAACTATTTTTCAACACTAACATAATAACTTTATGTATTCAATTGTAGCAAATTATCATGTGGTCATATATGTATACTAATGGAATGCTATAAATAACTATTAACACTAGGATAATTATATTCTATAACGTTTTATTTGAATATATACTATAAATGATAACTCTCTAATTAAACGAAGTATCATATATATCACTATATATATATATATATATATCGAAGTGTCACTCTCTTGACTAGTGTTGTTACAGTATTACTGGTACTGGTACTCGAACCCTTCCAGTACTACTCATTTTAGTTCCAGTACAATACTGGTACTACACTGCATTAAAAAATTTGAAAAACAAAAATACTGGTACTGTACTGTATTAAAATTCCGGTTTGAAAAAAATACTGGTACTGGTACTGGAAAAAAATCAGAAAGTTAGAAAAAACTGGTACTCAAATTGATTTTGGTTCAGTTCCAGTATTAGTACCAGTATTGATAAGCAATTGAACGCAAAAAATATTAACTGGTATAATCTCGGCGCAGGCGTAATGGTGGCTGTGAAAGATTGTTATAATCTTTATTATTGTAAAGCACTGCAAAGTTATGCGGTGAATTTTTTTTCCACACAAAATTATTAATTTTGTATATAAAAGTATTGA
>JASAMX010026229.1:0-72715 GCA_030248175.1 Microlaimidae sp. YZB2_3
TTTTAAAACAAGCCAATTTTCCAACACCCTAACTTTTTGGCTGAAATTAAGGCCCGGCTGAAATTATGTCAGACGACCCCTAATGAATTGAGTTTTTTTTTGGAAAAAAATTATTACTGTTACAAAAAATAAAGGAATAGTAACTGCTTTTTTCGGTCATGGAGAACCAAAACCCCCAGGAAATAATATTTAGATTTCTCGCAAAGACGGTAAATAACCATGGGACAACCAAAGCTCGAGGAAAGAAGATTCAAATTTCTAACAAAGACGCAATAACCACTGGACTAACGCTCGCAGCTGTAGTACCACTAAAAAGGTTTATATACCCCAATTCAGTGGAAATTAATAAATAATTAGTTAAACCCTTGTGAAATGACATATAAACGAACGCTAGCCCTAATAATTATTGGTTTAAAGTAATTATAACATTATTAATTTTATTACGTAAAGTATTTATAATTAGTTATATTACGTCATATAATGTACTGTGTTTACTTTTTTACCCCCATTGCGTGATGTGCGAAATTTAACCGATGATTCAGAATAAGAAACAGTCATTTCATTTCGTTCTCTTTTGCCCCCAGATTTGCCCGCAGTTTCGCCCCCAGTTTTTTATTTAGAAATATTAAAAGTTAAGGAAAATAGTATAAAATCTTCATTTCATGAAAAGTATAATTAGTAACAAAAATTGTAAATATATTCTACTCAAACGAAATTATTAAAGTATGCAAATGAGGTTATTTTCATTTACGTTACCTAAAGAAGATCTTTTTTGGTTGGCGTTTAACCAAAGTGGGGCGACACTCTGCACCTGTGTATGCAAACTAGTGTTGTAAAAAGTATTGATTTTGGATTATTTTAAGTAAAAGTAAAAGTAATTTGAAAAATTTTAATTTAAGTAAAGTAAGAGTAAAAGTAATTTGTGATTTTTTAATTTAAGTAAAGTAAAAGTAAAAGTAATGGTCAAAATTTTATTTAAGTAAAGTAAAAGTAAAAGTAAGACCTATTTTTTTAAGTAAAAGTAAGAGTAAAAGTATAATAAAAGTAATTTTGAAACGGACCAAAACACTGGTTTTTGGAGCTCCAGAGCTCTGTTGTAAAGTTATTTTGCTAATTTTATGCATAAATTATCATTTTAATAAGTTTTTTGGCAAAATAAACGGTTTTAACGTGTTAGCGGCTTAAAAAATTATTTTTTGTCATTCACTTTACAACAAGCATTTAAGGGAATCTACCCATTAAAATTACTTAAATTTTACTTAAATTAATTTAAGTATTTGCAGAGGAAAATCCGAGTAAGAGTAAAAGTAAAAGTATTTGAAATTTCAAAAGTCGAGTAAGAGTAAAAGTAAAAGTAATTGAATTTTCAAAAGTCGAGTAAAAGTAAAAGTAAAAGTAATCCAAAATCCATTACTTTTATTATTTTAAGTAAAAGTAACTTTTTACAACACTAATGCAAACATATGCTATATAAAAGAGAACGAAATGAAATGACTGTTTCTTATTCTGAATCATTGATTAAATTTCGCACATCACGCAATGGGGTCAAAAAGTGAACACAGCACATTATATGACGTAATATAATTAATTATAAATACTTTACGTAATAAAATTAATAATTTTATAATTACTTTAAACCAATAGTTATTAAGGACTAGTGTTCGTTTATATGTCATTTCACAAGGGTTTAACTAATTATTTATTAATTTCCACTGAATTGGGGTATATAAACCTTTTTAGTGGTACTACAGCTGTGAGCGTTAGTCCAGTGGTTATTGCGTCTTTGTCAGAAATCTAAATATTATTTCCTGGGGGTTTGGTTGTCCAGTGGTTATTGCGTCTTTGTCAGAAATCTAAATATTATTTCCTGGGGGTTTGGTTCTCCATGACCGAAAAAATAAGTTACTATTCCTTTATTTTTTGTAACAGTAATAATTTTTTTTCCAAAAAAAAACTCAATTCATTAGGGTATCTGACTTAATTTCAGCCGGGCCTTAATTTCAGCCACCAATTTAGGGTGTTAGAAAATTGGCTTATTTTTAAAACACAAAAGAACCAGCACAAAAGTAACTGGATAAATGTTGAATAAAGTGTTTTTCCAAAAGTTTTTTATTTGTGTTAATTTAGATTATCAACATTTTCATACAAAAAATGAATTTTTTGTGATTTTTTTAATTTTTGCTTTGTTTTTAAACTGCATCTAATTTAGAACGAAGCACTATATAACCTTAAAATATCTTTTATTTAAGGCTCAAAATTGTTAATTTACATGTTTTGATATTTTCTTTGAAATCACTTTGAAATGTGTTTAACTAACTGCGCATTTTAAGATTCTGTTAATTTCGGCCACCTTGCCGGTGAAACAACCTGCCTTTTTTGATGTTTTCAAATATCATCGTACTACCTTATTTATAAAGAATTTTTTTGCTCGTTTGACTGTTTTTTTTGCGTTTTTTGAAGCCAAAAAAATTCAACAAAAAATACAGGTTATTAAAACTTGTTTTTTTAAGGTTTTGACATAATTATTTAAAGTCTTGCTAATAACTATTAAAGTTTGTAAACGGGAAAAATGAAGTTATATGTACCAAGAACAATACCTAGGGATAATTTTGCAACCTCTAAAAACTTTTATTGTTCGTTTTGGAACGTTTTGTTAACGTTTTGTTAGTTGTAGCCAGTTTTTTCTAGGTGGCCGAAGTTAATGGCTCGCGCCTTAATTTAGGCCCTTATAAAAAAATTTAATCTCCACTGATCTTTAAGTGTAACATAAATCCTAAAATTTTGCACTGAAATAACAAAAATAGCTATCTTTTGGTTTTTAGACCAAATTTTGGGCCGATTGAAAAAACCAGAAAAAACTTATCCAAAAAAATTAAAAAAAAGTGGCCGCAATTAAGTCAGCCACCCTATTCTGTTTAAAACAATAATATTTTTTATTTTTCAAAAAAAAGAAACCCGAACGAAACTAAAAAAAATTTTTTTTCAAACATATGTGCTGTTGTTTCATTAATACAATTACTATTTTTTAAAGATAACCAAGTGACAAACAAAAACACATTTAAAAATATATCTATGAAATTCAAAAAAACAAACTTCGAACTCGTTATCATTAATAACTCCTGAACCGCTGGAGATATTTTGTTGAAAAAATTTTGGTGGGCTATTGGGGGCAGGGGTAACGTTTTCACTAAAAATAATTAAAATCGAAGACAAAAAGTTTGACTCCGCACCGTACCTTTAAGGGGCGGAGCTCCAGAGCTCTGAAACTCCCTCTTAAATAGTCGAAAAATATTGGAGGGTAATATTGGAGGTTAAGAAAATTAAAGACGAATTCTATCAGGGTGAAAACAGCAGGGTAGTAAAATAATCACTCGTTTTTCGAGAAAACGTCACGTGTAGAAAAACACCTGACACAACTTAATAATAACTGGTTACATCATCCCTGCCAACTTTTTTTTTAAATTAATTTTATTCTCTCGCGTTTATTCTTCTTTTCTTGCTGACGGCGAGCGGTTACGCCCTTAATTTTAGCCTGAAGGATTTTAACTATAGTAGTTGATATCAGAAATGATATGAAACAGAACGAAGCTCCGTTTTCAAGAGCTGTGGACCAACCCCTGGAGCTTTAGAGCTCTTCATTTAATTGCTTAACTAATTTATTGCATAATTGAAGAGTAATGTCATAAATTATTTTTTAATTTTTTTTGTAAGCTACATTTTTTTCAAATTTTTAAAAATAGCCCTAAAATTGTGTATATAATGATTTAAAAAATAATACCTCATTAAAGGGCGGAGTTACCGGAGCTTCGAAGCTCCTTTTGTTTCAAATATCCGCAGTATGATATTATAAGGTAAGGACATTACTTTGCAGCGGAGCAGAGTTTCGTTTTTAGGAGCTTTGGTACAACCTCCCGGAGCTCCGCAGTTCTTTGTCCAATTTTTTTAACTGTTTTAATGAATATTTAAATAATAATGTCATAGATGATTTTATTTTTTTTTGTAAACTAAATCTTTTTTAAAACTTATTTAAAACAATAAAAATAATCCTAAAAATAGGGATACAAAAATTTTAAAATACCTCATTATATTACACATATGTTTCGTTTTAAATGCAATAATTTTCTTAAATGTTAAAAATAAAGTGTAATTTTCATATAAAAAAATATAAAAAATATATAAAAATAACGAAATATATATGTTTTGAGTATAACTTCGTGACTTATGCTTTTTCTCTAAGCTTATGCTTTTTTTCTATTTTATGCTTTTGCTTTAAAATCATAATCAAATATAATTAGAGATTTTTCAAAATTTTTCATACTAAACTTTAAGCATGTTATTAGTGAAGCGCGTTTGTGTTAATATTGAAACTTTAATTTCCATAAAACCTATTTTATTTTCAAATTATTGTTAAATAATATGATTTGAAGTTCTAAGCTTTAAAATTTTTCAGGAAGACAGTAAATTAGGCTAATGGATGGTTGCGTTTGCATTTGTATTGGTTGTTTTAGTTTTTTTGTGTGCATTTGTGAATAATTGGTTATATTCTTCCACGGCAAGGGCCAAAACCTACGGCCCTTTTCTTCTTTCACGCTATATAAATATTTATACAACAGGGGCTCCAGTGAGCACCGAATCGACGCCGGTGTACAAATGGAGATCTTTTACCGTCACCTACGTGGAAATAATTCACATTTTACGCAAGAAAAATAACCTTTTTAAAAATCATTTGATTAGTATTAAAAAATAAAAGAAAATACTGCAGATAGTTTTTGTAGTTTTTTGGTGCACAACTTTAAAGAAATAAAAGTATTTTAAAAGGTGTTTTTTTAAAATTTTAAAACGGGGTTGCAAAACTGGGGGCAAACTGGGGGCAAAACTGGGGGGAAACATCCAACACGTATTAAAATTTTGAATTATTAGAAGTATCAAGTACACTTTGCACAAAATAGTATACACTGGTAGCAATATTTATTTTTTATAGCCTTAGTGGACCGGCGATAAATGCCTAAACCCATGTTACCGCCAAAAACGCTATATTAACACTGTTGCTAGTATAGCGTTTTGATTAGATCCCCACTACCAAAGGTAGATTTTAAGAGAACAATTAATATTAATCATAAATTAATTAAAGTAAAACCTACTTTGTTATAATTGTATTATTTTTCCATTTTTTGTTCCTTTTTCCTATAAGTACAGTTAGAGGGGGGAGGGGTGAAGGGTAGGGGGTACCCTACCTAAGCCCGCATTTTTTGTAGGAATGTACTTTAGCGCGGGAGGGCTTTTTTTGGCCCCCGGTTGTGGGCTAGATTGCAATTTGCACACGGGAAGGTCCTAGCCCCCCTCATCGCAAAAAGCAAAAATATCCTACCAGAAATTTATTATGAGAGCAATCATATTAATATATTTGGTAGCTTTGAATCGTAGTTATGCAATTTATTTTGGTTTTTATATAAATTAAGTTTTCAATAAATAAATATATAATGACTATAACATTATTTCTGTGCAAATCTTTTTTTATCACATATTATAGTTTGTACAAACATGATTTGAACTGACAAAATTTTTAAACTGTGCCCATCTTTCCTGAACTTATGACCATGTATACTAAATAAAGTTAAAGTTCATGAATCTAATAAAGCTTTTTGTAAAAATATCCCGTTTTGTTAGTAAGATACTAGCTTTGAAAAATGCTCTAAGAATAGAACAGGAAAAAAGGGCGATTTTTCCCCGGGCGTATGTTTAGACAGAAAAAATGTGGACAAGTCTGAGATGTACATTTTATAAACTACAAAAAATTTGCATTTGGTTTGGGCACCTGCTCACTGAATAAAAATTTTTATCATATGATAATGATTTGTTTATACATTGATGTTGCATTTTTCTAGTTTTATGAAGAGTCAATTGAAAAAAATCATACTTACAGCAATCTTTGACAAGCGCGAAATCGCCACTTTTTCAATTAGAAAATTATATAGAAACAACTATAAAATTGAAAAAGTGGCGATTTTACGATTGTCAAAAATTACTGTATGATTTTTTCAATTGACATTTCATCAGACTAAACAAATGTATCATTGTTGTGTGATTGATTAGATCAATGTATAAACAAATCATTATCATATGGTAGAAATTTTATTCAGTGAGCAGCCGCCCAAATCAAATGCAAATTTCCTGTAGCCCACATAATGTTCATTACAGACTAGTCCACATCTTTTTTGTCTAAACATATGCCCAGGGAAAAATCGCCTTTTTCTTGCTCTATGCTTAGAGCATTTGTCAAGGCTAGTCTACCACTTTTTTGAATCAAATTAAAAAATAGCCTAATAAACTATGGTTTTAGCTGCGTAATAATCATTCCGTTGCGAGATATAATCTTTTATAACAACAAGTAGCCCCTATAAGCCATACGGCTGACAAATAATTTTTCCGGCATTTTTTATATTTATTTACTAATTTTTTTTTCAAAATTCAACCCTTTGGGGGAAAGGTATTTCCCTCGTTTGGTGAAAATATGTTGTCCAGCATAAAAATGTCCATGTTATTTTTTTACCGATTTCAACCCTCTTATGATGCTCCCTGAACTATATGGTTTACCAATATCTGATTTACCCCAATCTTTTTTGTGATTGGGGAAGAAGGTCTTTTCCTCTTTGGTAAAAATATGTTGTCCAGTATAAAGATGTCCATGTTATTTTTTTAAAATTTCAACCCATTTATGACATTCTCCAGACTGTAAGCTTTGCAATGATACCTCATTTAGCCCAATCCGTTTTGTGGTTGGGAAAAAGCCCCCCCCCTTTTGGTCAAAATGCGTTGTCCATCATAAAAATGTTCTTGTTTTTTATTTTTTGAAACATTCAACCTTTTTATGACATTCCTTGAAACTTAAACTTTGCAATATTATCTCATTTAGCCCAATTCTTTTTGTGGTTAAGGAGAAAGTTCGTTTTCCCTTTTAGTGAAAAAACGTTTTCCAGCATAAAGATGTCCATGTTCATTTTTCCAAAAACATGATATTCTGGCTTTACATTGGCAAATTGACCCCTTTATGATATTTCCCTGTTTGTAAGCTTTACAATGATATCGCATTTAGCCCGATCCTTTTTGTGGTTGGGGAGGAAGGTAGCTTCCCTTTTTAGTGAAAAACGTTGTCCAGTATTAAGATGTCTATGGTAATCTTACCAAAAAACAACACATTCTGGTTTTACATTGGTTACTTACTCTTATCAATTAGTTTAAGTCAATTCAGAGAAAAAAATTTCAATTTCCAAAGTCCATAGGTTCCCCTTTTTGTGAAAATGTGTTGTCCAGGCTAAAGATATCCATGCAAAATTTTTCTAAATTTGAACCCTTTATGACATTCCCCAGACTGTAAGCTTTGCAATGATATCTCATTTGGCCCAATCCCATTTGTGGTTGGGGAGCACGGTAATTATCTTTTTTAGTGAAAAAAACGTTGTCCAGTATAAAGATGTCCATGTTCATTTTTTCCAAAAAACATGATATTCTGGCTTTACATTGGCTAATTACTCTAACCAATAAGTTTAAACCAATTTCTAGACAAAAAATTTTTTAACTTCCAAAATCCATTGGGGGAGGGACCCTTTAGGGAAAACGCGTTGTCCAGTATAAAGATGACCATGTAAGTTGTTTCAAAATTTTAACCCCTTTACAATATTCCCTGGGGTATAAGCTTTCCAACGATTCCTTATTCACCTTAATCCGTTGGGTGGTTAGGGAGGAGTTAGAGAACACACAGATAGACACGCACACTCACTCACACTCATACTTATACTCACACTCCCACTCACACTCACTTAAACTCACACTCACATACTCACACACGCTCACGCTCACATACTCACACACGCTCACGCTCACGCTCGCACTCACACTTATACTCATACTCACACTCCCACTCACACTCACTTACAGTCACACTCACATACTCACACACGCTCACGCTCACATACTCACACACGCTCACGCTCACGCTCGCACGCACGCACGCACGCACGCACGCATCACGCACACGCACACGCACGCACGCACGCATGCACTCACGCCATCGATGATTGAAATTAGTTTTTTTGAAATAAAAAATAATAGGAAGAAGAAGAATTAATTAAGAAGATAAAAATGAATTACAAAAATTACCTGGTACCCCAGTTATATTGGAGCGCCGTGAGCCTAAATCGCAGTGGGCGCTCTTGTGCCTTCAGTGATTTCAATTGTTTTTTTTTAAATAAAAAAATCAAAAGAAGGTGAACATGAATTACAAAATTTATCCACGTCCTCTGATTATAGTTGGCGCGGTGCTGCGAGGGGCTAAATCGCCACGTAAACGATGAAGGAATATCGATTTTAAGATATGAGCGTTAGAATAATAGTAATAAGTAGAAGAAGATGAACATGAATTACAAAATTTTCGCGTGGCATCACCGCGTGGCATTTACGCACCACCAGTGATTGCAATTATTTGCGTTTCATTTTTTTTGAAATAAAACTATAAATTAGTTTTTTCATCAGAATTAAAAAAAAGTATTTTGTTGTTTAAGGGCTGGTTCATACTTATGACAAAACGTCCTTTGGACAAAGTTCAAAGGACAATTTTATTAAAGCCAAAACGTCCTTTGGACAAGCCAAAACGTCCTTTGGACTTTTGCCTTTGGACGAAGTATGAACGCTACTTAGAATTTGTCCTTTGGACAAAGTCCAAAGGACAAAATCCAAAAGGAAAATCCAAAGGACAAAAGTATGAATACGTTGTCCTTTGAATTTCGTCCTTTGGACTTTTCCCTTTGGACTTTTCCCTTTGGATTTTGTCCTTTGAACAAAGTCCAAAGGACAAAAGTCCTTTGGATTTAAGGACTTTTGTCCTTTGGGCTTTGTCCAAAGGACGTTTTGTCATAAGTATGAACAAGCCCTAAAAAATTTCCCGCGCGGTTTAAGTAGATAGCCCTGGGAAATGGTGCAGTTTCTGCCACCAATTAGAAACCGAGCACAGTTTTCTACTCTTATGATGCAGTTTCTACAAGGTGCTTGGTGCTTGCCTGCTTGGTACAATCGTTATTGTTGGCAAAAGGATGTTATTGTGCGGTCGGGAGTTTTTATTTTCCAATTTTTTAAACTTTTTACAATTTTGATCAATAAATCAATAACAAGGATCTAAATGAAAAAGTGCTTCTTTCCTGAGAAAGTTGCGTAATCCTTTCTTTTTTCCAACGAGCTCAGGTTTTTTTAGATCAATCAGTAACGAAGGAGACCTTTCTTTGATCTTTTTATGCTATCTAACTATCATACTAGCCTTAGAAAATGCTCTAAGAATAGAGCAGGAAAAAGGGGCGATTTTTCCCCGGGCGTATGTTTAGACAGAAAAGATGTAGACTAGTCTGAGATGGACATTATGTGGACTATAGGAAATTTGCATTTGGTTTGGTCAGCTGCTCACTAAATAAAAATTTCTACGATATGATAATGATTTGTTTATACATTGATCTAGTCACACAGCACTGTTGCATTTTTTTTAGTTTGATGAAATGTCAATTGAAAAAATCATGCTCACAGCAATCTTTGACAAGCGCGAAATCGCCACTTTTTCAATTAGAAGGTTATATTTGTATGTTAAGAAACAACTATAAGTTTGAAAAAGTGGCGATTTTGCGCTTGTCAAAGATTGCTGTGAGTATATTTTTTTCAATTGACATTTCATCAAACTAAAAAAATGCAACAGTGTTGTGTGACTAGATCAATGTATAAACAAATCATTATCATATCGTAGAAATTTTTATTTAGTGAGCAGCTGGTCAAACCAAAAATATATAATATACCGAAAAATGTGCAACTCCTATATAAAAAAGTGCGGAAACGTAGGTCATTATAATGAGCCTCTCCATTTAAATGACACTCTCCACTATAATGGCATAGTAGCCATTTTAATTCGACGGGTTAAAATGGAGAGGAAACTATTATAATAGCCATTTATTGACTTAATTTCACTTCATATATACTCACAAGTGTAATACTGTCCGGGCCACATGAGTTTTACCGTGTCGGACAGAATTAAACCGACACAAGAAAACTCGTGCGGCCCGGACAGTATTACACTTGTGAGTATATATGAAGTGAAATTAAGTCAATAAATGGCTATTATAATAGCTTCCTCTCCATTTTAACTCGCCGAATTAAAATGGCTACTATGCCAGTATAGTGTAGAGTGTCATTTAAATGGAGAGGCTCATTATAATGGCCTACGTTTCCGCACTTTTTTATATAGGAGTTGCACATTTTTCGGTATATTATATATTTTTGGTCAAACCAAATGCAAATTTCCTATAGTCCACATAATGTGCATCTCAGACTAGTCTACATCTTTTCTGTCTAAACATACGCCCGGGGAAAAATCGCCCCTTTTTCCTGCTCTATTCTTAGAGCATTTTTCAAGGCTAGTCTACCACTTTTTTTGAATTAAATTAAAAAATAGCCTAATAAACTATAGTTTTAGCTGCGCAATGACATATGTTTATAATCATTTTGTTGCCGAGATAAAATAAAAAATAATAAGAAGAAGGATTTTCGTGAAACTTAAATCAAGAAATTGTTTTCTGATTTTTATTTTGTTGTTGGTATATACCGAAAATAGTTTAATGATTGAAAAATAAATAAGAAAAGTAAAATTATTTAACGTAATTTTTTTCCGAAACTGTGTGAACTAAAGCGTAATTTGTTTGAAATAAACAATGTAAATTGAACTTGGCAAATGGGTTTTTTATTTGAAAAAAGATTCTGCAGAGTTGTTTAGAATTACGGTTGTTTAGTTAATTTAATCAGAAACAAATAAATATATTTTTAAGGAACTTACGCTATTATAACGTAATTGATTACAATGAACTTGGCAAAAATAAAAGAAGTGTAAAATCAAACTAAATATATTTAACAATATAATTTTCAAACTTCCAAGCAACCGATTTCAATAATTTATTTAATTAAAATAATAAGTAATTAAATATAGTGTGCAGGGTGCTGGGGGGCTAAACCGGCGCATGGCGCTCCCGCGCCACCGACGCTTATTATTATTTTTAAATAAAACTTTGAATTAATTTTGTCATCAGTAATGCAGAAATTTAAAAAAGTACTCTGTTGTTTTCCCCGTGTTCCGCGCGGTTGAGGCAGATGGCACTGGGAACTGGTTCCGTTTCTGCCACCAATTAAAACCCGTCTGCTTTTTTTGTGCAATTTCTATGAGGGGATGTTCGTTGTCAGCTCTGTGCAATCCTTATTGTTGCCAAAAGGCTGTTATTGTGCGGTTGGGAGTTTTTATTTGCCTATTTTTCAATTTTTTATTTTGATCAATAAATCGATAACAAGGACCTAAATGAAAAAAGTGCTTCCTAAGAAAGTTTCGTAATTCCTTCTTCTTTCTAATGAGCCCATGTTTATTTTTGATCAATCAGTAACGAATGAGGAATATCGCTTTTAAGGATTGAGCGTTGGAATAATAATAATAATAATAAGAAGAAGAAGAAGAAGAAGAAGAAGAAGAAGAAAGTTCTGAATTCCAAAATTTACCCACGTTCTCTAATAATGATTAGCGCGGCGCCGCGGCGCCGTTCCCGCGCCACTCATGATGGTGACTCTCATTTTTTGTTGCAGTTTAATAATGCAATGATTCATAAAATGATTTTTTTATAAAATATCTCTTATAACGACGGAAATTCGAATGTACAGAAAAGTCTTGAAGAAGATTTTACATGTAAAAGAAGCCGCGATAAAAACTTTTTTTCACTAAAGAAAGGAATGACCTTGCTTCCCAACCACAAATGGATTGGGCTAAATGAGATATCACTGCAAAGCTTACATTGGCCGGAATTTCACAAATGGGTTGAAATTTAAAAAAAAAATTACATGGACATCTTTATACTGGACAACGCGTTTTCACCAAAAGGGGGACCCTATGGATTTTGGAACTTAAAAGATTTTTTGTCCAGGAATTGGCTTAAACTTATTGGTAAGAGTAATTAGCCAATGTAAAGCCAGAATATCATGTTTTTTGGAAAAAATGAACATGGACATCTTTATAATCGACAACGTTTTTTCACTAAAGAAAGGAATGACCTTGCTTCCCAACCACAAAAGAGATTGGGCTAAATGAGATATAACTACAAAGCTTACATTGACCGGAATGTCATAAAAGTGTTGAAATTTTGAAAAAAATTACATGGACATCTTTAGACTGGACAGCGCATTTTCTCTAAAACAGGGACCTATGGATTTTGGAAGTTAAAAAAATTTTTGTCTTCGAATTGGCTTAAACTTATTGGTAAGAGTAATTAGCCATTGTGAAGCCACAATTTCATGTTTTTTGGAAAAATGAACATGGACATCTTTATGCTGAACAACGTTTTTTTACTAAAAGGGGATGACCTTTCTCCTCAACCTCAAAAGGGATTGGGCTAAATCAGATATCATTGCAAAGCGTACAGGTCGGGAAATCTCATAAAGGTATTGAAATTAAAAAAAAATTCCATGAAAATCTTTGGGCTGGACAACGCATTTGCACAAGAACGGGGTTGGACTTTGGAAGCTGAAAAATTTTTTGTCGTTGAATTGGCTTAAACTTATTGGTTAAAACAACAGTGCTGATATAGGATGGTAGGCGGAAATATGGAATAATAACCATCGCCGGCCCGCTTCAGCTATAAAAACAAAAAAAGAATGTCATAAAAGGGTTAAATGTTTAAAAATAACATGGACATTTTTAATCTGGAAAACACATTTTCACCAGAGGGGCCCCATAAATTTTAAAAGTTAATTTTATTTCTATTGCTAATTGTTGCTATTGTCATTGCTATTTATTACCAACAGATATTAGTAAATGGAAAGCCAGCATATTGTGTTGTTTTTTTTTGGAAAAATCAACATAAACATTTTTATGCTGAACAACCAATTTTTGGATGAACCTTCCTCCTCAACTGCAAAAAATATTGGCTTAAATAATATATCATTGAAAAGCTTACAGCTCAGAGAGTGTCGTAGGGGGCTTAAAATTTAAAAAAATAAAATGGACATCTCTGTATGTTGGACAAACCAATTTTACCATAACGACGGAAAGAATCATGCTTGCTAACTACTAAACGAAGTAAATTAAATGAGATAGCATTGCAATAATTTGTTAAATTGTTATATACCATGTGAATAAACTATTTCATTTCCTTTCATTGCAAAGCTTACAATTCAGGAAATTATCATAAAAGGATTGAATTTCGAAAAATTAGCAATTTAATCTAAGAAATAAGATATAATTATAGTTATTTGTTAGCCGTATGGCTGACACGGGCTACTTGTTACTGAAATTTAAAAAATCTTATTACAAATAAAAATTAAGCGCTGTTTATTTAATTTTTATTTGAAATTATATTAATTATTTATAATCCTGTTTATTTTTTAATTAATATTCGCAATCCGTTCTTGTTTAATGCATTATTGTTATGATTGTTGAAAATGAAAAAAAAAATAAAAAATAAAATTAACATTATTAATAAAGCAAATTGCAAATCGACTTATCATTGTAAAAAAAGCAAAAAAATAAAACGGACATTTTTTAGATTAATATCTGTTTACGAATTTTATGCAAAAAACACATGACTTGTTAGATTTGTTGCTTCCAGACAGCCTTCAGGTTTAGATATAAATAAAATTTAACCTCAGCGGGATTGTTTCTTCTTTTTTAATAATGTCATATAAATCTTCTATGTAGCAGTTTAAATTGGAGCCTTTGTCTTGAAGATCGATGAGCTCTTTAACGATTTCCCGATATTTTTTGTAGTCTTTGTATCGCAGTGATTCTCCATACTTTTTACAAAATAAGCAGTACAAATAAGCGCTTCTTTCAACAGTTCCGTTTTTTTGGCTATCATAGGTTTTCCACAATTCTTGCAATTATGATCAACAGCAAAAGATTTGGTCGTATCTATTATTGATATAAGATTTGGCTATTAACTCTAAATACAAAGATATTGAGATAACTGCTTGTGATTTATTCTTCAAAAATTTAAAAATTAGAGCTATCTGTCTTTATAGACGCCCCCAAACTACTGCACAAGAAGATGAGTTAATTTTTAAACTATTAAGAAATCTTGTTTTTAACTTTAATGGTACAGTAATGCTATGTGGAGATTTCAACCTTCCTGGCATTGACTGGATTAATAAGCAAATAGTTTCAAATAATCAAAATGAAAAACATTATTTTGTCTTTTTCAGTGAATTATGACTCATTCAATTAATTAAAACGGTACAAGTACTAAACGTGTACCAAAAATCAGTTTGAGAATTCCACCAAACAAACATAAATAAAAAACATGTTTCTAGGTCAATTCTGACTTTGCGATCTTAATTTTGGGCATTAAAAAGTGATTAAACTACCCCTTAAAAAATAAATGGTGTTTTATAGCCAAAAAATGACCTTTTTTTCAAGGTAAATTTTATGCTATTATGAAATTTTTTTAATAGTGTTTTAACCAATATGAATGAATATTTGTTAGATTGTCGAGAGTCTGGTGGTTCTAAAAATATTTTTACTTTTTTTCTGGTCTTCACCAATTTTGTACAGCAACCGCTTAAAAATGCAGGGTTTCCAGCGAGTCAGGGAAGTCAGGGAGAGGACAGGGAGAGCAAAAAGTGGTCAGGGAAGTCAAGGAGAAGACAGGGAGAGCTCTGACAAATCAGGGAGAATTTTACGTTTTGGAAACATTAAAATGTATGATATATTTTATAAGTTTGATAAAATTTTTTCAAAATTTCGCGCCTACGGCGCGAAGTACGGCATGAAGTAATTATATTATAAGCGTTTTTAATGAAATGATTATTTTTATTTTGACAATAATTGAAATAGGAACTTATTAATATTAGTGCTTAAGCAGGCTTATAACTCAAGCACTTAAATCTCTTCGGTTTCAAAATATCTTATTTAAAGGTAAATAATGTAGAAAATTATTCCCTAATTTGTGTAAAGATCTAATTTTTTATTTATTTTAGGTACATTGCCGCAGATATATACTCTTCAAGTTTCGTTTCTGCTTCTTCCACAGTTCAATAATAGCTTCATTTTTATCGCTTTTATTATTTTTTTGGGCTTATTTAAATATTTTTAAAAGTTTGTCATTGCTTTTTTAGCGTTTGATAGTCATATTAGCATTATATACGCATAAGTGAGCAAAACAAATGGGTTTCTAAAATTATTTAAATTAAAAGCGTTTAAGTTTCTTTTTATGATCAAAACGAATCAAAATATAAAAATATAAATGAACTCCAAAAAATCCTAAAGTTTACGCACCTATGCGTTTATATTTTTGTAATTAGAGCTATGTCTGAGTCGAGTGCATAGACATCAGAAAATAAATTAAATTTGAAAAAGATAAGCAGTTAGCATTGCTGTTTTGACAACAATATTTTATTTTTTTACAATAATATTTTTCGCCAACCTAAGTTATATTGTTTTTTATCATTGAAATTATTATTGCGAAGGTAATTAAATAGCATTTTTATTATGTTTAATTATCTGATGCCCTACAACGGACTAGGAGCTTTGCTTTTTTGCTATGTTTATTTTATTTTAGCCCTTAGTTTAAGTTTAATCACTTATAAAACAAGTTTTATATTTTGTCCTTGATGTCCAAAAACCAACCAGCCGAAATTTCAATTTTAAGTGGTATTTTTTTTTTTTGTTTTTTTAAAGGATTCTGATTGATCTAGATCAAGTAAAATAACTAAAAAAAACGCTTTAATATCGCTGAAAATGGAACATTTTGATGTTTTGTTGGATTTTTTGAACAAAGGAGGAACCGTGACTTTTTTTATTAATGTTTTTATTTTGTTTTTGCTACAAACTAAAATTAATGCAGACCTGTGCATGGTCTGGAAATGCCCCCCCCCGTTTTATTGCCCCCTCCCCCGCCAAAAAAGGAAAAGTGCCCTAATATTATGACGCCATTTTTGACCTATGACGACGCCATCAACGCGATTTTTTTGCAGTTTTTAGCCTATTTCAATGTATTTTAAGCCATTTTAGACCTATTTTTACCTTATTTTAGCTTTTTTGTCCCTTTTTCCCCTTTTCCCTTCTTTTTTTCTCTTTTTTCAGCCCTGCTTGCCACCCCGTTTTATTGTCCCCCTGTTTCAAAAAAATTGCCCCCCCATTTTGGAATTGCCCCCCCGTTTTAACCCGGCGGGGGGGCAGTGCACAGGTCTCTTAATGTGATAATTAAACTTGCTAAGATTGTGGGTTTTTTTGCGTATGTTTTTTTTGCTTTGTATTTATTTTTAATCTTACCGGCTATTTTTGTCTATATTTTACTGGCTGTTCTGAAACCAAAATTTTAGAGGTGAGATAAAAATTGAAAGAAATATCTAAACCACAAAGAGTGACTTATTAAATAAGATTAATCTAAGTTTCATCAAGTATGTGGTGTTCGTCTCTTCTAGATTATGCTCTTATTATCACACGGAAATGCGCCTGTTGAATCTGGTTTCTCTGTTAATGAATCGATCCTAGTTGTAAATCTTTCTGAAAAGCCTTTAATAGCGCAAAGAATTGTATATGACCATATTCAAGGGAAGGGTGGGCATCTTAATGTTGACGTAAACCGTAAACCAATGCCGTAGCGCACACAGTGCGTACAAAACTTATTTAGAAAATACAAAAAAAAAAGGAAAACAAAGAAAAGGAAAAACAAGCCAAACTTAAAATGCAGTTGAAAGAACTTAAAGAGGCTAAAGCCCAAAAAAGAAGAATAAGTGAAGAACAGCAGGCCATTGACTCTAAAATAAATGATCTCGTTGCTAAAATAAAAAAAGAATTAAAATTTATCAATGTTATAGTTATACTTATATAGTGTTTCTTTTATTTAAAAAAAATAAAATTCGGTGTGTTGTGTTCTGTTGTCTAAAACTTAATTTAATTCAAGCCTTGTTTAATCAAATATATAATTTACTGTTAATTTATGCATAGATTTTAACTAAAGCAATAAATACACTCTTAAAAATTAACAAAAGAGTGCAATCCCATGGTTAGATTTTGCATGTTATGAAAAGTGTCAAATTATGCTTAAAAAACTTCTTTAAAAAGTCAGGGAGAGCTTTGCAAAAATCAGGGAGAATATGCCAAATTTTGGAAAATTGGTCAGGGAAGACAGGGAGAGCACTTTGCCTAAGACGCTGGAAACCCTGAAATGAATCAAAATTCAGTCGTAAAAAAAATTAAGATTTAAAAAATGAGATAATTTAATAAAAATGTCTCATAATACAATTTAACTTGATTTTTGGGCTTTGCTTAGGCTTAGAAAGAGTAAATCTGATTAAAAATAAGTTTAAATTAGCTTTTTAAACAAAAACAAATTTGTTGTCCATATTTTTGGTGGTCCATGTGACTATCGAATTTATAATTTTTTTGTAAATTTTTAGATTCTTCGGACGTCCAGCAATGTTAAAACAAAGTTTTTATTTTAATTTAGCGGTTAATTAAATTTTTTTCTTAACATTAAAAATTGTGTACCCAAAATATTGTCATTTTTTGTCTATATTTTACCCCATATTATCAAAAATCGTTTTTCAATAATTTTTTAAAGTTTAAAAACAAGATCTTCAGGTCAAAATTGACCTATAAACATATTTTTATTCAGTATTTTTAGCGTGGAAATCTCTAATCGATTTTTGGTACACGTTTAGTACTTGTACCAATTAAAACTCCAACAAGAGGTGAAAATTTTTTGGATTTAATACTCTGTACTAATACAGATATTTTCAACTCAGTAGATATAGCGCCTAACTTTCTAAATTCTGACCATGCATCTGTCACTTTTGAGTTAAATGTATGCTTAGAAAGCGTAAATAATAATAAAATTTATAAAGAAGAAAGACCAAATTTTGCGAAGGCTGATTATGATTCTCTTTTTTTACTCTATGCCTCTTTCAACTGGGATAATGTTTTTAAAAATTTAACAGTGCGGAAAAGCAATGGCAATGTTTCAAATTAGAACTACTGGAAGGAATTAATAAACATGTTCCCAGCAAAATGTTTTCACCAAGAAATAAAAATATGAAATATCCCAGTGACATATTAAAACTACAAAAGAAAAAAGTAAGACTTTGGCATAAACGAACTAAAAAAAATCTAAGGAAGAATATAAAAAATAAGTAAAGATTATATTGAAGCAGTAAAGAAATATAACATTTTTTGGAGGAAGAAACACTAAAACAAGGTGATATTCAAAGTTTCTATAAGTTTGTTAACAGAAAAATAAAAACGAGAAGTTTTATTCCACCTTTGTTGAAAAGTGATTCCACTTATGCTCTAGATGATCTTGAAAAAGCTGAAATGTTTGCTAAATATTTTAGCTCAGTTTTTACCCAAGATGATGGAAATTTCCCCCATTTTTCTCTAGGAACAACAGAAGTTTTAAATGATTTAGAATTTACAACAAAATATGTTTTAAAAGTATTAAAAAATCTGCCTAAAAAATTTTCTAAAACTCCTGACTGCATCCCTGCATATTTTTTGAAGCGTCTAGCAAAAGTCCTTGCTGAACCATTAGCTAAAATATTTAATAAATCATTTCAAACAGGAAAACTTCCTTGTGACTGGCTAATAGCTTTAGTAATTCCTATTTTTAAGAAAAAGTTGAAATCAAAAGCCGACAACTATAGACCAGTTTCTTTAACTTCATATTCATGTAAAACAATGGAAACTATAGTGCGTAATAAACTTTTCTCCTTTTTCCAAAAACTCTTGTCTAGGTATCAACATGGTTTTAAGGATAAAAGTTCCACAGTCACGCAGCTATTAGAATCTCTAAATGGACTAATGCGTTAAAAAACAAAAAATCTATTGATGAAGTTTATTTGGACTTTGCCAAGGCTTTTGACACTGTTTCCTATCAAAAACTGTTATACAAGCTTGAAAAATATGGAGTCTGTGGTAATTTCTTAAACTGGATTAAGGCTTTTCTATCAAACAGATTTTTAAAAGTGGTAGTTAACAATTCTGTTTCTAATCAGTACAAAGTCACTAGCTCTGTTCCTCAAGAATCAGTGCTGGGGCCTTTGTTGTTTTTGATATACATAAATGATCTTGTCAATCAGGTAGAAAATTCTCGTGTTAAATTATTTGCAGATATTCTCGTGTTAAATTATTTGCAGATGATGCGAAGATTTACACAGAATTTTTTGCAAATGACACAGATAATATGCAGACCTGTGCACGGTCTGAAAATGCCCCCCCGTTTTATTGGAGGATTTGCCACCCCCCCCCCCCGTTTTATTGCCCCCCCGCCAAAAAATGAAAAAGTACCCTAAAATTATGACGCCATTTTTGACCTATGATGACGCCATCATCGCGAATTTTTTGCAGTTTTTAGCCTATTTCAATGTATTTTAAGCCATTTTAGACCTATTTTTACCTTATTTTCGCTTTTTTTTGTCCTTTTTTTCCTTTTTCCCTTCTTTTTTTCTGTTTTTTTCTCCTTTTTCTCTTTTTTTTCTTTCCCCCCTGCTTTACCCCCGTTTTATTGCCCCCCCCCCGCTTCAAAAAAGTTGCCCCCCCCGTGCCCCCCATTTTGGAATTCCCCCCCCGTTTTAACCCGGGAGGGGGGCAGTGCACAGGTCTGAATATGAAAAATCATTCAATTCTTTTACAAAAAGACCTTGACAAGGTGGCAGAATGGGCAAAAGTATGGCAGCTTAAGCCAGCTGAAACTAAATGTGAAACTTTTCATATTGGATCAATAACAGAAATTAAAAATAATAATTATTTTATTAATAACCAAAATTTAAAAAATGCAACAATTGTTTGTGACCTAGGTATTTATATGTCTCAAAATCTAAAGTTTTCTTATCATTGTGAAAGAATTGCAAATAAAGCATTGCAACGCTCAGCTCTAATATTTAGAAGTTTTAAATCCAAATCAATCAATAATTTAGTAAGAGCTTATAAAGCCTATGTCAGACCAATTGTTGAATATGGGTGTGTTGTGTGGAACCCTTATCTAAAAAAAGATATTGAGCTAATTGAAAAAGTGCAAAAATATTATACTAGAAGAGTTTTTAAGTGCTGTGGTCTAAATTGCTCTAGTTATGAAGATAGGTTAGCCTTTTTAAAACTTGAAAAACTTTCTGCACGCAGAGCCAAAATGGACTTATGTGAAATTTATAAAATTATCAATAACAAAACATGCCTTCAGTCAGATGAATTTTTTTCTTTTAATTTAAATCCTACCAGAGGACATCCTTTCAAACTTCAAATCGTAGACAGTAGAATTGATGCCAGAAAATTTGGTTTTCCAAACCGAGCTATTTCCAACTGGAATAAATTAAGCTCCTCCCAAGTTTCTGTAAAATCTGTTAAACAATTTAAACATGCAATTGATTTCATACAATTTGGTTAATGTATAAAATTTGTTGTTTTTTTTGTGCTCAGTGTTAGTGCTGATGCTTTTTCTAAGGCATTGGCCCTCTGAGCCTTTTTTTTAGCAAAATAAATTTTTCTTCTTACTAATAAACCTGTGTTGCAATTGGATCGCACAATTTACAATTTACACAAGACGTCTATCTATCAAATAAAGTATTATGTATTTTACTTAATTCTATTGATTTTTTTTCTCACTTTTTTCTCTTCCTGTTACTATTTCTCTTCATGTTTACTGTTTTGTTTTTGTAATTTTTTTTAGTTTATTTCATGCTGTGATCATTCTTGTGTGATCTTCTGATTGTAACGCTATGTGTAACTTTTTCTTTTCTTTCTATGTTTGCTAATAAAAAAAATAAATGATTTGATTTGATAATGCCCCCCTTTTATTTGCAGGTTTCAAAAAGTTTGAAATGATTTTGAAAATTTTTGAAAGGGGGAAAAATAGGGGTGTAAACTTCACAGACGTGTTTTTTAAAGCAAATTAAAGCATAAAGTTTAAAAAAATTAAGTTAAAATAACAAATTCCACAAGATGTGCTCTAATTTAAAAAAGTGAAGCACAAAAAATTTCATTAAAATTTCTAAAAAAAGGGGGGGAAGTTCCCCCTTTTTAATTTTTACTTTTCAAGATTACTAAACATTGTATCATTTGGAAATTATTTTTAAAAAAATTAGACAAAAAACTGCATAAAATGTATACAATGCCCGCCTTTTATTTGCAGGTTTGAAAAAGTTAATGATTTTTTAAAATATTTTAAAGGGGTGGGGGAATAGGGGTGTAAACTTCACAGACGTCAAAATAAATTTAGAAATTATATTTTTACATTGCTATATGTCTGAAAAGTCTAAAAATATCTAAAAAAATTAAAAATTATTGGTCACATGGTCCACCAAAACAAGGACAACAATTTTTTATTTGGCTTTAAAAGCTAATTTAAGCTTCGTTTTGCTAATATTAGTTATCCTAAGTTTAAGCAAAATCTAAAAATCAAGCTAAATTGTATTTTGACTTATTTTTATTTGATTATGTGTATTTGACAAATTTTCATTTCTTTTCAAAATTGTAATTTAGCCCATTTTTAACTGGTTGTCATAGATAAATGGTAGACACTAGAAAAAATTTTGAACTATATTCAGAGCCGCCAAACTCTAAGCAAACCCAAAAATATATTTTTAAAGCATTTAAAAGCTAAATAAAAATTTTTCCGGCATTCTTCAAGTATAACCCAATTTTCCGGTCACTGGAAAGATGGATTGTTTAAAACTTATTTTTCAAGTAAATTATTGTGATAAAACTCACAAATAACATTTATCAAGGACTTGAGACCTTAATTTCCCTAAGCAACCTAAGCAAAACCTTAAAATCAAGCTAAATTTAATGTTTTGTTTGATTTTCAGGTTTTGCTTAGGTTGCTTAGGAAAACTAAGGCCTATACTCCAGGATTCAGGTTGTTTGTTTCTGAGTTTTATTATGATATTTTTTTAAAATTTATCATTTTGTCTAAGATTTATTAAAAAAATAATATTAATTTAATTGGTTGTTTTTGAAAAATAACGGTTTTAAATAGTTCATCCATGTTTAAAGTAGTCCATCCTGTATTTTCTTTCCGTAGCCGCACTGGCAGTTTAGATTCCCAGTCTCACCAGTCTCAGTCTCGACCCTAAGTTTGTCCCAGTCTCGGCCCTAAAAATATTAATACTTTTGGTAAACTGCGAATTCCACCGAAACCAACACCAAAATCTACGGTACTCATTTAGTTTTTTCTCTCTATCTGTGTCGGTGTTTTTGTTTTGTTTTTTTTATTAAATAAGTTCCGTTGGCAGTGTTTTTTTTTTGTTTTACAATGGATGAATAATTTTGGTTTTTATATGACTACAGAAATTGTAGCGGTACAATTCCCATACGCATCCCAAAATTCGATTTGACCAATCCTAAAGTAAAAGACACATATAAAACATCTTTGTACTCTAAATCAGACACGCAAATTTAGTTTTCATGGTTGTTTTTAAGATTTGGGCTTATCGAAAAGAGTTGATTTGAAAAGAGTTGATTCGAAAAGAGCACATTGATTTGATATGAATTGCGACTCATTCTGTCGTTGTAACAAGGTAATCTTAATTTTTCTTAAGTAAAATCTTTAAAAAATTATGCGGTGAGCAAATGTAATTGTAATAACCCTGACACAATCAGTCATATTCACATTGATTTGATATGAATTGCGACTCTATTTGTCGCGGTAGAATAACCTGATTTTCTAAAAGAAAATCTTTAAAAAATTAGGCGGTGAGCAAGTGTTGTATTGCTTTAAATCAATAAAAATCATTTTATGATTGATTTTGCATTAAAATTTGTTAACCTATTAATCACCAACTTCTTTTTTATTTATGTTTTTAAAATTTTGTTAAAAAAAACCTGTTTTATATAATTTTTTTGAAATTCCTTAAATACTCTTAGATGGGTAAGTGGTATATTAAAAAATAAACCATTACCAACGTGGTGCCATATTTTCAGGGCCCAGACTGGAGCAAAGCTGTAGGGCTTGAAGATGAGATGAGTACCTGTATCCGCCACATTCTTTAATTTTTGCAGAACCGTTTGTAAAATAAACAAACAAGTTTTCGTCCATCAGAAAGTCACTTTTTTATAAAATACGCAAATGTTTTCGCGAAAAAAGTACAAACAAGGTTAAGAGAGCATGTAGATGAGGTTGAAAGAGCATGTAGATGTGGAATAATCTACATCACAGTTTTTCTACTTAGTATTGTCGATTGGTCTACACGTTAACCGCGCATTTGCAAAGAAAAAGGTCTGTTGACGTAAAATTCCTAGATAAGGTTTTTTTCGCGTAATGTTGTCAAATATTCAAAAACGCTTTTTGTCAAGTCCGGCCTGTAAATTATTCTACATGTGAAAACTTTAAATAATTTGAATTATTCATAGGTGTTATGTAAAAATTTTAATTAGAAATTTGCATTTATGATTTTTTAGCTTGCAAACGGCAGTTAACATGTGGAATAATATACAGTTTTAGAAAACTCGTAGTAGATAATTTTACACAATAAAATATCTGCCTGCACTTTGATTTGCTTAACATCTGTTTAACATACAGTCGAACATTCTTTTACTTAAATGAATTCTTGGCTCTATCAAAAAATGACAACATTGGTAAATGTAGAGATGATCATGGTAAAGTTAACGCCACCCCACCATGGGCAGGCTAAAATACTGCAATCACATCTAACAAATGTTTCACAGTTGGAACTTTGGATCACATGATTTACCCTTCCGATTTTTTTATTTAATATTTGTTTAGATTATTTAGATTACCTTGCAATCCTTGCCAGAGAATATTGCATATACAAAGATATCTCTGGTTCGTTATTATTCTCGGGAAAGTTACATATATTATAGATGTAACCACTGTCAAGAAACAGATAAAAAAAGTCGTTAGGACCACTGATCGTTCCTAAACAAAAAAATTAAAAAAAACCTTTACATTTATGAGATTTTCAGTTAAATAAATGAAATTTTAATTGTTTTTATTTATTTATGACAAATTTGTACAATTTAAACCAGTTGAAGTTTAATCAAAACCAGTACACATAGATTTATAGTTTATAGGAGAAATAAAAAGCAGAGAATATGAACTAATAACTTTTGTGATAATTGAATTTTAATCAGGCGTGGTTTAATTGAGCAGGACCAAAATGATATGAAAGCAAGTAAAATGAAAAAAAGAAAAGTCGCTTAAATAGCAGTTTAATTAGTCAGCACCAGTTAATTAGTTAGACAGTCAGTATCCTTCTGAGCACTATGTGAAAAAATTAAATACTTCTAATTAAGCTTTTTAATTTATGATAAATAACAGAACCTTTGCAATTGCAAATTTGTTTCTTTTCCCCAGCAATCGTGTTTTGTTCCTCAATGAAATGTACACAAACAGATAGACAACGGGCAAAATTATCGCAACGCAATAGTTGTGATAAGTGTTTGCTGGTAGCCAGAACCCAATAAATTCGTACACGCCGTAACCCGAGTGGTACACCAGCCGTCCGTAGTTTCGAAAGTATCTGCAAATTAAATGTATAACATTTTTAGTTAAAAGGTTTATTTCGTTGAATTCCCACAACAAAAATATGTTTTAAAAGAATCGTGGCTAAGTTGTAGCTGCCACCGTTATTTCGTCAACACATTTTAAGAATAAAACTTTTTTCGAGTTTGTTAAATTTTGTACAGCAAAATTAAGTTTTTATAAGTGTTCACTTGTAACAAATCACGTCAGGATTTTAAGGACCCTCGAAATGTCATATAGTATTTGTGATCACGTCATATATGTTTTGCTTTTTCCGGTGCTTGGGTCTTATTAACTTCAAACCAAGCGCCTCAACAAAGCTTCTGTTTGATTTGCCAGGAAATCAGTTTAGATTTTACTGCAATAAGCCATCGTGCGCAGCACCTTTTTCCCGGCGATCTTCTCCAAGAAAAGTCTCCACAACATCCAAAGATCCATTATCAATTCAAGATATTTCTGGCGAAATCGCGCAGAATGGAGTGGCAATCAGCCGAGTTAAAGCTTTTTTATCTCGCGAAGTGCCTTTGATCTGAGAAAAGCTCGACTCTTTGGCTAAAGCAGTGAATTCGACCAACTTAGAAATTAACGGTGCACCTGGTAGTAAATCCTACGCGGATGCGGCAAAAAAGGGTATTGGGCAGTCACAGGCCCCTGTGTATCATTAGCTTAAAGAAATTTTAACGAAACAGAAGATGAAAACGCAGGTCATCCTAAAAAATTTCAAAGAAAACGAAGATGAAAAGCCGTCCAAACTTTTTGTGAGAATGAAGGAACTTTTTGATGGGCTTAATCTAAGTGATATGTGGATCCATGCAGCAGCCACTGAGCGTTTGGGCCGCCAATGTACCAATCATTTTAATCGACTGGTTAAGCTAACAATGATTAACCACGATGGACAGGGCGCTCTTCACGCCAAAAATCTTCTAAATCAATGGGATGACCTAATTAACTCTCGTAATTAAAATCTCAGATCACTAAAGCTGCGCCCGTCAATGCCATTTCAACAGCGTCGGAGATCAGTGGAATTTAGTGAACTTCGATCCAAAGCGTACGAGATGACCCATAAGCTACAATCCGAAGGAAATTTTTCCACCAGTTTTTTGATGCGAGAAGAAAATGGAAAATATATTATAGCTAAATTTGTATTTAATGACAACACTAAAAAATGGGAAAAAGAAAACAAATCTAAATCGTTAAACATGTAAGGGGAGGGATCACTATATCTTTTAATAAAAATAACCCAAAAAATAATTACTTAAATTGTGTTTTTGCAAATGCCAGAAGTTTGTGTAGTTTTGAAAATCGTGACCAATTAAATCATATTCTCGCTTCTGAAAGATATCAAGTCTTAAGTTTTTGCGAAACTTGGTTTAATCAAGAATTAACAAATGGCATGATAAATTGTGACTAGTGATCCACCGGGGCAGAATTTTTGCTGATGCCGGGGGGCCGGGGCCGGGGCCGGAGTAGAGAAATTTGGATTTGCCGGGGCCGGGGCCGGGGCCGGAGCCGGGGCCGGGGCAGGCGAAAAATTAAGCAGAATTTGTAATTTTGGTCATTTTTTAAAATAAAAATCATCATTTTTACTGTTAATTATTTGGTTTATGTAATGAATAGTCACATTTTAGAATTTAAGTACTTTGTGAGTAAAAAAACTTATTTTTTATTACACAAAAGTTTTTTTTCTAAGCAGAACAAAATTTTTATTTTCATATTTCAATTTTTCTAAACCTAAATTATTATTTTATTTACATAATATATGTACATTTTCACGTGATTATTAGCAGTATATTTTTGTTTAAAGCAATATTATACTTAATCGCAAACCATTTATGTTACTTTTAAAAAATGCTTTACAAATAGAGCAAACCATTTATGTTACTTTTAAAGAATGCTCTACAAATATGTAGAGGAAGAGTTAAAATACTTACAAGGAGCATGTTTTGATCAGTAAAGCAAAACGTGGTAAAGAAACTAAAATCAAAACTGGGTACAAGTAACAAAAATATTTCACAATAACAAAATCTCTTCATATTAAAATATTTTTAATTAAATATGTTGGTACCTAATTGGCGAAATTTAACCGTAAAAGTTAAGAATATTAAAGATAAATTCCATCAGGGTGAAAATAGATGAGCGGTAAAGTAACCACTAGTTTTTTAAAAAAATATCACGTGCAGAGAAACACATGACGCAACTAAACAATAATTGGTTACATAACCGCTGAAAACTTTTTTTAAAATTTTTCTCACTCACGGGTTTATTGTTTATTTCTTCCTGGCGGAGAGCGGTTATGCCCTTAATTTCACCCTGGAAAGATTCTTAGTTAGTTTTGAAAAAGAACTTTTACTCGAATTTCATTTACACACCACTATTCAACAATTTTTAGTTTAAACATATAAAAAGGGTTAAAACGCACCTTTTTATTTTAAAAAATAAGAGTATTTTTAAAATTTTATTGTCAATTTTTGTAAATTAAAAAAACACTCTTTTTAGGTTGTAAAAAGTAAAATATTATATTGCGAGTAAATAAGACTACTCGCTTTCTAGCTGTTTCAAGTTGATTGTTTTAATGATTTTAATCAAATTATTTAATTTTAGCCAAAATTTATAAAATTAATGTCACGTAAACTTTTTCAATGTAATTATTTTCGTGATTTTGCACTACTTTTTATAATTTTTCGAGATTTATCAAAAACATAATATAACCCAAAAAAAATTTTTGATTATACACTAGGTTTTTGAATAAAATTATGGAAGAAAAAAATGCAACATTTTAAACGTTCGCGACTTTCTGTGCATATACCACTGATTTCTTGCGAAGAGATTTTTTTGCAGTCAATAATTGTTTTTTTCGTGTAGCGCATTTACTTGCAAAAGTGGAAGCAAAGTTGCAATATGCACTGCAAAACGCTAACACTGTTAACAATTGGTGCACCCAAAAATAGCAGAAAATGGCGGGTTTTCAGTATAAACTCGCACAAGAGTGCTATTTTCAAGCAAAATATTTTATTTAAAAATTAGTATTATTCTTATTTAGCATTATGCGAAAACCTTTTTCAAATTAAATATAAACAGTTCATTATTAACTTTTTGTTTTAAAAATTCACGTTTGGTGTCTTTTGGCTGGATACAAAATATTGGGTTCAAAAAAACTGGACTGACTCCGCAGGTTTTTTTTTAATTTTATGAATACTATTGTGTAGATTTACAATAAACTTGAAAATTCTAAAATAAAGACTAGACATCAGCTTGAATTTTTTTAACGTAAAAAATATAAAAACAATTTCCAATATTCGCCTAAAAATAAACGCATATAAAATCCAAGCAAATATGTCCAGTTGTACAATAAACCGTTCTAATCAACTCACACATGATTGAATTTAAATAATCGAATTTAATCATCATTTTCTGCTAATTTTTTGCACAAAACGATTTAGTAAAATAGTCTTAGAAAAAACGAGTTTTTTGGTGTACGAAATATCGCTGTGCGAGAAAAGTTTTATTGAGTACACAGAAAATAGCTTGCGCGTGAAAAGTCACAAGTGCAACATTTCTTGTAAAATTTAGGTAAAAAATTCCCTGTCTAGCCGAAATTTTTCTTGTTTTATATATTTATTTGATATTAGCAATGATATTAAAATAACTCCAATATATGCAAAATACGTCTTGTGATTATGGAGGCCTAACTAAACAAATAAAGCCTAACTTACCTCGATGATTTGCAGTATTGAATCGACTATTTATTATTAAAATCATTTAAAACTTTCAGTAAAAACGGTTTTATATTTAAGATTAAATACCATATTTTAACAATTATTTATCAAATTACACAATTTGGAACAAAAATACAATTTTTTAAAGCGTTAAAGTTGACTAATTTATGTATATTTTTTGAAAAGCAGGAATTAAAAAAAAATATGCGTTCCAAATCCTTTATTTAAAATTTTATAACCGCACAATTTTAATTGATCCGTTTACGTCTCTTATACAAACTTACTAGAGGTCAGCCAGATATAATTCAACCATAGATATCTACTGTCAAACTCTCATCTTGTAAATAAAATCTACAAACGGCTTTTAATACTCAAGATATTTTAAAATTTTTAGAATATGGATTCGTGATTAAAATAAGGAATCATGATAAAATAAAGAGGCTTTAGAAAATCTTAATATAGCATAATAAACAATAAATATCCTAATATTAAAACAATTAAATTAGCTCTGTAGAAAAAATCTTGTATAATATTTCACTGTCAAAAATGTTTAGAAGCGCTTTAAAATTTGCATTCTTAGGGGTCCTTACCCCGGTTTGCCCCGGCTCATTTGACAGCTAAATTGCCGGGGCGGGGGCCGGGGCCGGGGTAGAAAAAATTGAGTTTTCCGGGGCCGGGGCCGGGGTGGAAAAAAAGTGCCGGGGCAAGCCGGGACCGGGGCCGGGGCCCGGTCGATCCCTAATTGTGACAGTGCATATAACGTGTACCGAACTGACCGAGTTAATAAAAGAGGCGGGGGAGTGGCCATTTTTACAACAAAAAAGTTAAAAACATGGGAATTTAAACCTCCCGAAATATTTAATACACTTGATATAGTCATAGTTGACATCATTGGTGAATTGCCGTCTCAAAATATATGTTTCTATATCCCCCCAAACAGCGGAAAAAAAATATTCTGAGTTATTTTGTGAGTCACTTTTCCCTCTTCTAAATGTTAATTATCCCGTTGTAATAGCAGGTGATTTTAACATAACAGATAAATTCTGGCTGGATTTTTGCAGTTCAAATGCATATTTGACTGACCTTTATGCAACAAATTTTGCGCAGGCATCTATGACTCAAAGTGTTAATGAACCAACAAGAGGAGAAAATTTTCTGGATCTCATTTTTTGTAATGAGGACTTGCATGTTTTTAATATAAAAGTCAGTGAGTCAGCTTTTTAGCAGTGATCATCAAAGCGTGAATTATTGTATAAAAGGTAAAGTAACTAGTTCCAACAGCAAAGAGACGTATTTAGATTTTTAAAAAGCTGATTGGAAAGCAATGAATGAGTATTTAAAATCAATAGATTTTTTTCGGGTTATTTCAAGTGAGTGCAAGCGTTGAAAAACATTGGGAAATAGTTGTTACAAAAATTAATGACGCGACTCAACTTTTTGTACCAGTTCGCATGAAAAAAGCAAAAAAACAGCCTAAATACCCACGTTACATTAAAATACAAAAAACCAAAAAACTTAATTTATGGAAAAAGCGCAACGAAATAAAAGCAATAAAAGAATATAATAAGCTTAACAGAGAATTTAAAACTAAAGTGACCCGATATAACGTTTCTAAAGAAAACAAAATATTAAAATCTAATAGCAAAAATAAGCTGTTTCAATATGTTAGAAATTTACGCCGAAATAATACGGGAATAGCCCCATTAATTAATAAAGATGGAATTTTAACAGACGATTTGCATACCAAATGTGAAATTCTGAATAACAATTTCTCAAAAAATCTTATAAACGATAATGGTTTAAAACCCTCAATAAAATCAAATCTTTCTTCTAAAGTCACTCTATCAAATATAAAATTTACAACCGAAAATGTTTTAAAAGCTTCAAAGAAACAAAAAAAAACTCCAGATAATTTACCTGCTATGCTTTTTAGAGAATTAGCGCACAGCTTAGTTGAACCACTAAAAACGGTTTTTGAAGTTTCTTTTAGAACTCATAAACTACCCCCAAGTTGGCTCACGGCAATAATTATACCAATATTTAAAAAAGGGTGCCCAAGTGAGCCAAACAACTACAGGCCAATTTCTTTAACTTGCATAGCTTGTAAAGTAATGGAAACTTGCATTTACGATCAAATTTTTAATTTCCTAAAAGCAAATGGATTAATTACAAACGCGCAACACGGGTTTTTACGCAGAAAATCAACATGTTCTCAACTTTTGGAATCTTTTTTTGATTGGGAATAAAGCTTTAGAAAATAATTTGGTTGTAGATATTATTTATTTTGACTATAGTAAAGCTTTTGACTCATTTTCTCCCTTGAAACTTATTTTAAAACTTTCAAGCTATGGAATTGAGGGGGATTTGCTAGAATGGATAAAAGCTTTTTTATTTTGTCGTTCACAAAAAGTCTTTATTGAAAACACGTATTCAAACAACAGTAACGTTATATCGGGAGTGCCTCAGGGCTCGGTCCTTGGACCTCTATTATTTTTGCTATACATTAACGACTTACCAAAAGAAATTCCCAATGTGTCCTGTAAGTTGTTCGCCGATGATGTCAAGCTATATCAAATTAGATAAAAAACCGAAAATAACAATGTATTGCAGGAATCTGTGGGTCAGCTTATCAGTAAGTCCAAAAAATGGCAACTACCTGTTGCATCTCATAAATGTAGTATAGTTTACGTAGGTTACGATAATCCATGCATTCCTGTTTTTATATATGGGCAAGTTTTAAAAATACTGATGAAGCTAAGGATCTAGGTGTTATAATTTCCAAGTCTTTAAAATCGACGGATCACTGCAAATCTATTACAAAAAATGCATATAAAGTTTTAAACATAATATTTCGTTGTTTTAAGACCAAAAATATAAATGTTATTCTTACATCATACAAAAGCTATGTAAGACCAATTTCGGAGTACTGTTCTCCAGTTTGGTCCCCATATCTCTTGAAAGATATTGATAGGATTAAGCAAGTGCATCGCTATTTCACAAGACACCTATTTGCTAAATATGGTTTAAACTTTGCGAGAAACTATATAGAGCGCTTAAAATTTTTAAAATTAATTTCTCTTGAAGAACGTAGAATTCATATTGATTTATCATTGTTTGATTCAATTATTAATAAAATAAATGATATAAAATTTGAGGAGTTTTTTAACTGGGGCACCTATCAAGCCCGAAGCAATCATAACCTTAAGATAAAAATACCCAACGCAAAAAAATGTTTATTTCAATTCTTTCTTTTCGAGAGCAGCAAAATACTGGAATGATTTACCGCAATCCGTTGTGAACGTCAAAACGTTATACAGCTTTAAAAACAAAATAAAACAATTAAAGTTTAATGGTTTTATCAAATTCGATAGGCAAATATAAGAAGCCATATGGCTCTGTGTTTTCCTTCCCAGTTATTAAAAAAACAATCCGGTATGTTGTTTAAAGCCTCAGGTTTTTTCTCTTTTTTTATTTCTGTACAATGTAATTTATCTTTGTGCGTGAGTAATTCTGTATGTGATTACATTTTTTCTTGCTTTTTACAACTTTATTAGTATGTTTAAATAAAGGCTTCTCATTTCAAATGGTTGTGGGAGAAGCTAATCACTTTTAGCCTATTAGTGCTTGGGAAAAATGAATCTCCAATGAAAGTTCAGTTGTAGACGAAATAAAAATACAATACAATACAGTCCCGAGCAAAAATAAAGGTAGTTTTTCATGCCCGTCATATAGCGATGTGATGACTAATCTGCACGTAGGCGCAATAATAATTGGCTTTTGGGAATCGAAATAAAAAAAAGATTGTGGCTAGACTACAGCCTCTTACCTCTTGTTTGCTCATGCGCCGGGTGTTTGAAGCCTTTAGAGGTATTATAGGATGGCTAATTTTTTAAACAGGAGGTAAAAAGAGGGCGAACACTTAATATTAGCTGCCCAAAATATGGTTTATTGAATATTTTATTTTTTACACACTAACAACTTTTTAATTTCAATTGTGAAAAATAGTTTAAATTTAGAATAATTAATAAATAGTGCTGCTATTTTGCAATAAAGCCCGTTTCTTTATAAATTCTAAACATTTGTTTGGAATGTTGTTGTTCACAAATAATTTTTTTATTAGAAAAGCATTTCGATAGGGCATCTAATTTTAATTATATCAAAGAATAAAATAAAGGTTTGCTGAATTATGGGCGTAAACGTTGCACAAAAAAGTGGCCTAAAGTCTATTCGCGAATTTCTCCTTATATTACAAGTCTTCTAAACGCCTCTTACTACAACCGTCTAAGCGCTGTGCCAGCATTATGGCGACATTATAGTGCGTTTAAAAACTATTTTTGTTTCTTCTCAGGATTGTACAATCTCCGTTTTTCATAAGCACTAATTGGCTAAAAGTGATTCTTTAACGTTATAACTTTGTAAAGAATATAAACGCTGAACATTCCGTTTTAATTGGAGTGATTTGACTATCGTGATTAAATTTTTTGTCAAAAAAAGTTTATCAGAATTTTTTGTTACTAAACTTTTTAAAGGACAACAATTACTTTTTTGTAAAAAATATGGCGAACGCACAGAATTTTTATTTTTTTAAAATAAATTAAGATTTATTTTAGTTGTGAGATTGCATCAAAATAAACCACTTGCCGGAAATTGTTTATTTCAGCTAAAATTAGCGAAGGTATCAAAATAAAAAAACACACGATGCAATAATTGACTCCGGTTTTTAGTTAGTAAAGTCACATTGCAATGCTTTTCCGGGAGCTGACTTTGCTTTTTGCAGTTATCATTAGTTTTGGCGAATATTGCATTGCTACCAAAACGTGATTTTTAGTGCTCGATTTCTATATATTCTTAAAACTGAAAGTTTCTACAAAAATATAAAATTCGATACAACTTAGTTCATTTGATCATACATATAAAGATGACAATCATGACAACAATCAAAAATAACATTAATGAACCACTTAATTACAAACTTTGTGCTTAAAATTTATATTCTGCAAATGATATACTAAGAGTGACTATACACATAAGCAATGTCAAAATAAAAAAATTTA
Source organism: Microlaimidae sp. YZB2_3 (assembly GCA_030248175.1). Lineage (NCBI taxonomy): Eukaryota > Metazoa > Nematoda > Chromadorea > Desmodorida > Microlaimidae > Microlaimidae sp. YZB2_3. The sequence continues at coordinate 33,301 of JASAMX010026229.1, forward strand.
CAAGCTACAAAAATGTATCCAGTAAAATAAAGCTAAACTCAAAAGCTGTCTGGAAGCGACAAATCTAACAATCAAAAGTTTTTACAGTTTGGTTTTAGTAATTCTTCCATATATATTAATTTAAAATAATGACTTTTTAATTTTTTGCTTTTTTCTTAAAAAATAAGTTAATATGAAATTCGTTTTTGTAATAATGTTAATTTTATTTTTTATTTTTTCATTTACAATAATTGTAATAATAATGCATAAACAAGAATTAAAACAATTTCTAAAAAAATAGCAAAATTAAAAATAATTAAAATAAATTTAAACAAAAATTCAACAAACAGTAGTATGTTTTTAATTTTAAGAGGATTTTTGAATTTTAGTAATGTTTTAGCCATTCCAAATAATTGTAAATAGACTGTTTGGAGGTTTTCCAAAATTAGAAATTGTTTGTAGTATGTTTTTTTTAATTTTAAGAGGATTTTAAATTTTAGTAATGTTTAGCCATTCAAAATAATTGTAAATGGACTGTTTGGAGGTTTTTCAAAATTAGAAATTGTTTATTTATGGACCGAAATTAATTAAAATTCGTAGTTTTAAAATATTATCAAAAATTTAAGGGTGTTTGAAACATCCCAAACTATTTCTGTAAACTGTAACAAAATACGCGGTAAAATTTACTTTTACTTTCACAGATAATATCGCAAAAATGCGATAAATTATTTAAATTCATTCAAAAACTAATTCAATTAGGAATATTTAAATTGAAATAACTTCTTATTAAATACAGCATTAATGTGAAGGTAAAAATTAAATGTTATTTTGTTTTTCGAATTTTGCGTAACTAAGAGTAGGACTTTCACTATTACTCACTAACTAAAGCTTTGTCCAAATATATTTTCCTTATTTTCATTCTTTTATTTTTGGGATCATAAAGCAACGGGGTATTGATTTAGCAAAAACTGCTTTTTTGCTTTTCAAAGTAATACTCCAATATTTTTGTAGCGGGCGCACAAGGGTCAAGCCGGTAATTGAGGGTCTTGCGGCCCGGTACACACGATTTACTTATCGCTCTTGTTTATAAAAATAACTACCGTTCTTTCCTTAAAATTAGCTCAGTGGTAAATTAAAACACAAGAAATTTGCACGTGATAAGTTAAATGATTTGGCCTTTTCGAATGTGGGGAGATACACGACACACCCTCTTGATCGGGGGGTCAAGTCGGGACAGGGTGGTGTGGGAATACAGTAATAGGAAAATAAGAGGGATTGCCAATTGGAAGAAACACCATGGTATTCTGTGTCGTGTAGGATTTGATAACTAAATTTTGAATATGACTTTTGGTTATATTTTTAACTAATGTGTGTTACAACTGAACTGATGTAATTTTTAAGCGAATGCTGCATTGGCAGATTGATTTAGAGTTACGATAAGAGGTTTACACAAATACACTATAGGTTTTATTATAAAAATTACGCAACAGCAACAGACCGCGTTGCGGCGAGCAAATGAGCAAAAGAATGCATTACAATAAATTTGAGCAATATAATTGATTGAGTAAAAAAAGAACGACTAAATTTTAAAGCGCTTTTTGGAAGACGCTAAGGCTAAGGTTTTTAGCCGAGCAAAAACACAATTTTGAATTTAAATATGAAATTTTATATTGGTTTAGTTTAGAGGACTGAGTTTTGAATTTTATTTAATGTTTTGTTTTAAGAAATTTACTTATTTTTATGACAAAAGAATAATTTTGACGAAGCGGTGGCGTAAAATTACCACTTTAACACTCCACCAAAATAAGTTACCACTCCACCAAAATAAGCTTCGTAAAATGTCGCCCTAACTCAAGGAGAAGTTCCAGACAGCCACTGGAACAACTCCGCTTAACACAGTTCCCTACCTAAGTTGGTCGAAACCAACTGCAGTTTGTTGGCATCTCAAGGGGCTATCACTTTATATAAAAAAATAGGTTAAAATATAAAAACCTAAACTGGGACTGCCAACGTAAGGGTTCCGAATCGGTGGTAGGCAACAAATCAGTACGTAAAAAGCGCAAACACAATAATAACAAAACCCTACCACTGCCCTGAATCGGTGGTAGGCAACAAATCAGTACGTAAAAAGCGCAATCACAATAATAACAAAACCCTACCACTGCCCTACACCGTACGAAGCCTTTTTACGGCATGGAACGATTTACTTGACATATGTGGCGACAAAAATTTGAATATGATAAAAACGCGAATGAAAGCGAGTGTAGTGACCACTTAAGAAACGAATTGACAATGTTAATTTAATTAGCCTATGCTGCTACACGCTATCCGCCACATTTTAAAAAACACTTCAAAATGTTTTTGACAGTACACATAGCTTAGTATGAAATTTAAAAAATTTTAATTAAAATAACTTACAATGTCCCAAAGGTTATAGCTAATCCATGGATGTATGTAGCTAAAACCCAAATCCACGCTTTGTAGCTGCTGAAAAGTTTTTTAGCCCAAACGGATGAAGCCATTTCTGTTAATCGATTGATTGCCAGTGTAAAACTGATGGCGCAGTAGCTCCACCAATGACCATTTGCCACAGCGCCTGTTTTATTTTGTTAAAATCAGAAAAACAACAATAGTATACAAAAAACATTTTAAAACGAAATTATTTTAAATTAAAGTTATTATTATTAATATTAAAAACATAATCGCGTATGAAAGTGTATTAAAAGAAAGTAAAAAAAACTATAAAACCAAGCTTTAAAAAAAGACAACAAAAAGAGTTTCTTGTATATTCAAATAAAATTTATATGCTTACCTGAAATCTCCAAAATAACATAATGCTCCTTTCGAGTTAGTCCCAACACTGAGAAAATTCCAAGGAGGAGGCTACCGTTTATGAAACTGGCGAAGTCAATGGCAGCCATACCCAGCATAATTTTATATGCAGACATCTCAATAAAAGGGGGTCGAATCATCACCAGAACACAAGGAATGTATGGCGCTGAGAACAATACACTCTAAGAATAAAAAAATGGTTTTGTAGCCCCCCGGTAAAGAAAAAAATTCTCTTTTAAAATAGTGAGGTATTAATAAGGCACGAGAGTGCGATTTGATTGCTAGTTTTGCACAATGACTCTTAAACTATTGATATTTTTACTTCCAAATCTTGAACTTCTGTTGCATTTCTGATCGTTTTGTTTTATAAATAGTACGTTTTTTGCGACATATCTAAATTTACAGCTGATAGCACACAACATTTTTGAAATACCATATTTAACTGCCAGTCACTGAACAAGTCTACTAAAATTTAGTAGACTTGTTTCTATGTCAATGTAATCTTATTTTTTTTTCTCGTATATTATATATTTACAATCGTCTGCACACATTTTAAACCCACAATAACCTTTAATGCAATCAATAACGTCATTAATATAGATAACAAAAAGGAGTGGATTAAGTAGAGACCCCTAAGGCCTCCGGATACTACAGATATAAAGTTTGAATATTTATCTTCCACTGATACAATTCGAGAACGGTTCGTGAGAAAGTTTTTACATAAAGATAATAGTACGCACTCTATGCCATAAAACTTTAACTTGGTGATCAATTTTAAATGTCACACTGACTCAAAGGCCTTGGCAAAATCTATGTACAGGCAATTTATTACATTTGTGTTCATTTGCTGCATTGGTTCATTTTTGTAAAAAAGTGCTATAGTTTTTTGTTAAACTATTACAAAACATGGAACTGCAAAAAATAGAGTCATAAACAAATATATCAAATATTAGTTTTTGTAATTATATAGTGTTAAATTGTGTGGTTACTTTGTAAATTTTAGTAAGTGAAAAGGTAGTTTTAGTATTGCTGAATATTCAGTGTTTTTATTAAGCTGCTATATTTACCAGTTTTTACCACTTTTCAAAACAACTTTTTTACCTAAAGTTAATACGTCTTCTAAATTATGAAGTGTTTAAAAAACGTTAGAGTATATTAAGTTTGTATTTTACCTGTCCGATATAAAGCCATCCTAATAAAACATTATGTTCTTTTGATATCGTATAATTAGTTAAATTACACATTTCTATTGATCCATTTTTCATACTAAAAATAAAAGTTTGTAAAATTAAATTATTTAAAAAAATATAAATTATTACTATTAACATTATATATTTGAATCAAAACCAATTTTTATAAAAACTAAAGTCTTTATAGTTTTAAGAAATCCGGCTCATTAAAGCATTTTATAGGTGGCACAAAGAAGAATGCGAAGGAAAGAATATGAGGGCTTGAGTCTTTTAAGGCTGTTCACACCGGACTGGCAGTGGATAGCGGATAGCCAGCCGATAGTGGATAAGACGTTCACACCAGATTAAATAATGGCAGTGGATAGTAGATAGCGGATAGCGGATAGTGGATAACCGTTTACATCGGAATGGCAGTGAATAGCGGATAGTGGATAACTGTTTACATTGGAATGGCAGTGAATAGCGGATAGTGGATAACCGTTCACACCCTAATGGCAGTGAATAGTGGATAGCGGATAGTGGATAGCCGTTCACACCAGAGTAAAAAATGGCAGTGGATAGTGGATAAGGCAAATTGTGGAATCCCAAAGCTCTGTACTGCTGGCAAGCCAAATTACAGATATTTTTTGTATTGTTTTTTCCTAAAATCATTATTTTTCTTGATTTTACAAAAATAGTTTTATAAATTTTGATTGTTTAAAGTAAAATATGTTTTTTGAAGTATTTTAAGAAATATTTTTTGGAATTCAGTTGATTTTGCCAAAACCAATGGTTTTTAAAAAAAATTACAATCTACAAGGTATTTCTTTAATTTATGTTTTGGGTTGGGTCTGAAATAGGAGCGCATTATGAAAAATTAAAATTACAACACCTAGCTTTAGCTCCACCGAACTTATCCACGCAAAAATTTATATGCCGAAGCACCTCTATACTGTAATTCATTCCCTGCCTACTTCAGAAATTTACTATATGAGTCCTAAACGGAAAAGCATTATGCCAATATAAAATTACAAACCCAACAGCTTTAGATCGAACCAAATAAACTATGCAAAAATATGCCAAAATACTTGAACGCCATAATTTATTCCTCGCTTTAATTAAAAAAAAAATTGTTATGGGTCCTAAACGGAAAAACATTATCCAAATATAAAATTACAATCCTTCTAACTTTAGATTGGACAAAGTAATCTGCGCAAAAATAACTTGCAAACAATCGTGTAATTTGCTGACAATACAGCCTTTTTTTGTCGGAGGAAAAATCCGGCAAAAAAGCTAGAAAAACAATACCTAAATTTGGAAGTTTCTCAGGTTTTAAACAAAACACATATAAAACTCCATGTATGAAAACTTTTGCGTCATCCGCAAACAATCTAATACTAGAGACTTTTACGCAATCCACGGTGTCATTAATATAATTTAAAAACAAAAAGGACATAGGACGTATCCTTGAGGAACTGAACTACCAACTTTATATGCAGCCGATTTAGAATGATTGATAATGACTTTTATTGTTCTTTCAATTAAAAAACCTTCTATTTATTTTAGGAAATTTCAATATACCCCAAATTTTTCTAATTTGTACAATAGTTTTTGATGAGAAACAGTACCAAATGCCTTTGCAAAATCCAAGTAAATTGCATCAATGTTTTCTTTATTGTTTAAAGCTGAAGTCCAGTCGTTAAGTGTCTCTAAAAGTTGTGTTACGGTTGAACTTTTATCCTTAAAACCGTGTTGAAACGTAGACAGAATGTTTTGAAAAAAGGCTAAAAGTTTATCGTTCACAAGTGTTTCCATTATTTTGCATGCAAAAAATGTTAAAGACACTGGACGATAATTTTTTTTATTGTGTTTTTCCCCTTCTTTATATAGAGGAATTACTAATGCAATTTTCCAATCTAGAGGACATTAAAATCTACATTAAAAGATTTTTGAAAATTAAAGGCAAGAGGATGTGAAAATTAACTGTTGCTAAACACCGAAAAAAATAAGCTAAAAAGCAATCTGGTGATCTTGACAACTTGTTAGGTAATTTTTTAATTGATTTAAATACATTTCTAACCGTAAAAATCATATTTTCTATATTATCATTTTTTGAATATTTATATTTGGCAGTTTTCCATCATAAAAACGGAGCTAAAATATTCTGCAAAAACCTCTGCTTTTTCTTTATCCGAAATGGCAAATGTATCGTCATTATTTCTTAAAGGTGGAATGTTTTCTCTTGTTTTAATTTTGCTATTAGCAAATTTATAAAATGCGTTTTTGTTGTTAGCATTTAGAATATTTTCTTCTTTTTTCAAGTAATATTTTTGTACTAAGTCTTTATATTCTTTGCAATTGGATTTATATTCAATTTCATTTAAACCAGTTTTATATTTTAACCATAACCTACGCTTTTTCGATTGAACTTTACGAATATAGTAAGTATGGATATGTTGTTTGTATATTTTGTCGTGCACGTTTTTTTAATGGCATGTGATTTGAAATTTACCTCAAACAAAACTGATCTAAAACATTGGCAAAATTCTTCTACCGAATTACATAAAGAAAACAAATTATCCTAATTTATAGATGATAAATAAAGATGTAGCATTTTGTAATCACCATTTGCAAAATCTGGAACAAATTCAGGAAATTCAGCAGCTTTATCAAAACCATTATCAAAAACATTCAAATTTATTGAAAACTCGACAGAAGTGTGATCGGACGTGGAAAAACCTGGTAAAGTACGAACAGATTCTAAAATTTCTAAATCGTTAGGAAGGACTAAGTCTAAAAAGTTTTTCCCTCTTGTAGGTTCAGTAAAATAAGACAACTTGTTTCAAGCTAAGTTTATCAAAAAATAGATACCATTCCTTTTCATTTTGACTAGTAGATATTACGACTGGGAGTGAACACCAGTTCAGACCGGGTAAATTAAAATCACCAAAGAACACAATTGAACCTTTAAAATCCTGTAAAAATTCTCAAAAGTTCAAAAATAAGCTAATTTCTTGTTTAGAAGTATTAGGGTTTCAACATAAACAAATAAATCGTATTTTTGTGATTCTATTAATTGATAAATTAAGAACCAAAATTTCAAAATTTTCATATTTTTTATCTGTAGCAAGTTTGATAACGTTAATTTTCTTTTTTAGCAACACACATACCCCTCCTCCCCTATTATTTTTTCGATCATATCTAAAAATGTTATAATTTTTAAAATTATCTAACGTATTGTTTGTTGTAATCGATTCGTTTAACCAACTTTCTGTGGTTATGATCATATCGTTAACTCTGTGAATAAGGTCTCCTCCTGATAATAAACATTTTAATTAGTTAAACATTTTAATTTTGCTGATAACTAAAAAAATAAAAAAAAAAACTAGCTAAATGCTAGGCACACTAGAAGTCTGACTTTAATAAAACGCGTTCTAACACTAAAAACTCCTGGAATGTCTCGGTTAGTGAATTTAAAAATCGATCTGTACGTAGACAGCAAACCTGAAATTAAAAAACAAAATATATTACCAACTAAACTTTGAATTTCACACTACAAAAATATAACGTACAATGTGACATATGATACTTAATTTAAAAAAATTACGAATTAAAAGTATCATATTAAAAAACGATAAATAAAACGTCTAAAATTAAACTAAATAAAAAATGCAAGAAAAAATTATAAAAAATTTTTGAACAAAATGGTGCGATTCCATATTTTTTATAAGTTAAAAAAATTCAAAGGATTAAAATATTTACTTGATCGCACTTACAATTTTAGAAGTTTCTCAGTTAGGTGGAACACATTAATAATTGTTATATAGATGGTCTAAAAGCATATAAAGAGTTAGCGATACAAGAATTTGCAAGTTACGCTGCTGGAAAAACGTTAAGAAAAAATTAGCATAAAAAATAAGGGCTCACGTTCAAAAGAGTCCCGGCACAAAAGAGTTCTGAAAAAAATCACAGCTGGCACAAAAGAGTCCTGGACAAAAGAGTCCTGGCACAAAAGCGTCCTGAAGAAAATGCGTTCATGCGCCAAACGCTTTGAGGTCGGCACAAAAGAGTCCTGGCATAAAATCAATTTTTCACAGCTGACATACAATGTTCACCTCAGCACCAACACCTCAGCTGTTTTTCAGTTTATGACGTATTTCGACACGTCGTTACTCTGACATAATGAGTCAAAAGCGTTGTAAAATACTCGTAACTTTGACACTTTTTTATCTTAACACATACATAATCCAAACAACATGAGTCACGTTGATTTTATACTGATTGTGACTCTTTGTCTAAGTAACGACGAACAGTTAATTTAAAAGATTTTTAGCTAAATTTTTTTTTTTGAAGTTGCTATTTTTTTTGGAAAAACTAATGTTTATTCTAATAATTACAATTTTCAATCCTTTCATTAGCGGGATGGAGAAAACTTACCCAGATTTTTTAATGTGGTTAAAAACCCATATAGTTACCCAGATTTTTAAATGGTTTTACGTTTTTTGAGCTAAAGAACGATTCTATGTATTGTCCCGTATGTGATAACGTTTGCGTTAGACTTCAAAAGAATTTCACTAAGCATCTGATAGTGAAATTTTCACTAAGCATCTGATAATAAAACTACTACTGTATTCGGTAAAAAATTACCAATTTGTTTCGAAAAATCAACCAAATATTTAGTTAAAAAACACAAAATAATTAAATTTAAAAAAATACTAAAAGTTGGCAAAAAAGTACAGAAATCTGTAGTGGTCTGGAGGTCTGGAGGTATAACAATATTTGCTTGTTTTTTACTCGTTATTTGGTTAAAAATCAGGAAATGGGCGGAGAGAGTGTGTTTTTGTGTTTTTTTGTTTGTTTTTTTTTAATGTGTAGTTGTGCGCAATGGCACGCAAAAAGTCCCAGTGGTCTGGTCATCTTGTTGTCTAACATCTGCGGTCGTTCTTACAATTACGATTAAACACTTGTTTGACAAAAATTGTAATATTTTAACAACGAAAAAAAAAATTTAGGCTAACTAAAATCATTGTTTAGACATGATTTTGTTTTACATACACTTAATTATGACAAAAACACTAATTCAATATTACATGATTTATACCCAAATACAACAATAATATTTTTCTTATTTTTTAAACGCTTTACAAAGCTTTAAGCGTTTTAATAACTAAATAATAAAAATACTTGAAAACAATAATTTTTTACCCGCAAAATTCTTCACACAACCTCTAAAGAGGCTAATTAAAAAAACAAATAAAAAACTGGAAGGCAGCTAAGGTGTGAACATTGTATGTTAGCTGTAAAATTGATTTTATGCCAGGACTCTTTTGTGCCGACCTCAGCGCTCGCAGCGCTTGGGCACATGAACGCATTTTCTCCAGGACTCTTTTGTTCCGGGACTCTTTTGTCCCAGGACTCTTTTGTGCCAGCTGCAATTTTTTTCAGGACTCTTTTGTGCCGGACCCAAAAATAAGAATATACCAAAAGGCACTAAATCAGTTTATTATCATGAACTAAAGTCTGTTTAAAAATGATAAAGTCTGTTGAAAATTAAAGTCTGTTTAAAAATGTCTGTTAAAACGACCAAAAAGTCAAAGTTTAAAAAACAACGATAATAAGATGAGATGGGGTCAAATTAATAAGGTGAAAAGCATCGACGGACCGTGCACGGGACTGATAAGATGTCTATCGTGAGTATTAAGCGTTTAAAATATAATCGAGCGAGACCTGTAAACAAAAGTATTCGTAAAAATATCAAAAACAGGTCGCATTCAAAATGTCAAATATTTTTAAAAACACTGGAAAAGTTTTGTTTTAATAGCACACTAAATAACGTTTTTTAAATATCTAACTAATAGCATACTAATAGGTTCTTATTTGATATTATTAAAACAGTTTTCTAGAGAGCCACAGTGATCATCAATGAATGATATTTTTTGCATTCAAGCTGATAGCCAAGAATACTCGCAAAAACTTGCGAAAAAATCATACTCCCATACATCACAAACAGCATACCAAACACAACATAGCAATACGGCTTCAAAAAACAACACTCCACATACACAGCATTACAAACACTTTACACTCACATAGCAGCAGGTTTCAACAAACCGAAACCACCACACCGCACAGTCGTCGTAGCACTGGTCATGTCCAAAGTATTCAACACTGTCAATCACCACACACTCATACACAAACTCACACAAACACAAATACAAACAACAATCACAAAACTCATAAACAACTACATCAAAGGCTGCAAAGCATACACCACATACAACAATCACAAATCAAAACAAAAACTCATAAAAACAGGAGTCCCACAAAGCTCCTGTCTATCACCCACAGTGTTCAACATCTACACAGCAGGCATTTCAGCACCACCACCAAACGTACACATCATAACATATGCAGACGACATCACAATATACGCATCACACCCAAACCATCCCATAACACAACAACAAATACAACCATACCTACATGCAATACAAACATGTACAGAAAACTACCAACTCACACTAAATGCAAGCAAAACAACATCCACACTATTCATACCAGACCCTGCAGAGTACAACACACAACTATCACTACAAATAAACAACACAACACTCATCACAACTAAAAACCCAAAAATTTTGGGGCTCACTTTTGACCCCAAGCTTACATTCAACACACACATCGCAAATACACACAGCAAAGCACGCAAAACACTCAAAATCATAAATGCACTCACAGCAAAATCGTGGGGTAAACCAAAAGAGACACTAACTCACACATACAAGTTTGCTTAAGTGTTGTTTTGAAATCACTGGCAAGCAATGAGTTCACATTTGTTTGTACTGTTTAAGATAGTGGTTATGTATAAGTTAATATTATTTTATTTTTATTTTTAGCTTCAGCTTTTAGCTTCAACTTATTCAGCTTAAAATCACAGGCTGCTCGTATAAGCTGTTATAGCGCGTATCATAGTCGCCTTATAAAATTTATGTGACAGTTCTGGTGATTACTTCGTCGTGGGATCTTTAATAACTTGCTGATGTGGGTATAAAAAGACAGAGCATAGTATATAAATAAGTGCCTGCTTTTTATGTTCCGTATAGAAAGTTTACTATCAAAAAAAATGGAACAACATGTGACTATATAACTTCAATAAAAAATTTCTTTATACAAGGCAATTACTCGACCAATAATCAAGTATGCCAGCACAGTCTGGGGCCCCACAACATCAAACACACAAATAAACAAACTGCAAACAATACAAAACACTGCTCTCAGCGTCGCAACAGGGCACACCACAGACACAAACACACACACATCATACACACAGAGGCAAAAGTCCTCCCAATAGCAACACACATTCAACTCCATGCAAAACAAACAAAATTGGCAGCCATGTACACAAACAATCCACTCAACCACTTAACACAACAACCTGCACCCATCAGGCTCAAAAAACAAACAATATTTCACAACAACTACTACGCAAGAAACATCCCAACAGACATACACAACAAAACCTACAAAGCACTAAAACAACAAATTCACACAAACACAGTCGCAAATCACATCAACAACACTCCAATAAACCCAATACTTCAAAAAAAGCACCATCAATAAGTAACGAGGAAGAAAATCTTCCTCGCGGGGTCAGGAGAACCCTTGTCCAACTCTGGCAGAAAAAATATCCTTTCCTCTACTCCTACCTACACAAAATCAATCCCACACAATACACATCACCAAACTGCCCGCTATGTAAAACACAAATACACACAACACAACATCTTTTCACATGCACACACATCAATACGACCTTGGGACCAGAAGACCTTTGGGCGAACCCTGCAGCGGTTGCTGATCTCCTCCGGAAGTAGGAAGAGGGGGTAAGCAAGGCGAGGAACGTGCCAGATGGAACAAACCAGGGTTGAACGAAACCCTGGTTACTGGCAAAGGACACAGGTTTGCATAATTTTCGTAAAATCCACCGTTTTGTAAGCGAGATATAACCGTTTAAAGTCGACCAACCGTTTGCCGCCGCACGTAGTAGGTAAAATTATTTTAATGTTGCTAAGCTAGATAAATTTTTAGAATTGGCTATATTTCAAATTCGTTTTTGCCTACAGCAAAATAATGAAAAAGCAATTATTTCAAACTAAGTTTTTTTTAATTTCTAAAATAAAGTTTAAATAAGTTTAGTTAATAATAAATTAAAGTGTGTCATATTGTGTAATTATATTATAGCCTTATTGGACAGCTGATTTTGTTCTATTAAAATTTTTTATAATTTTTCCAGTCTCTGGAAAAATAAATTAATTGCTTAATTTATTCTAAATACATTTTACTAATTAATGTTAAACAGTAGCAAATTTTTTCATTTATAGGTCACAACCATATGTAAGTTTAATTTAAAAATATATTTTAATATTCTATATTATTATTTTAACGCTCATATTCTAAAACGGATTTTCCTTTTTCGATACTCTTTTTTATATATAAATCAACATTTTGTGCTTCTTAAAAAGCGAAGCAACTCGTGCAGCTTTTTGAGCAGCCACTTTTTTGATAAAAAACTTTTTTCTTTATAAATCGCTCATCACTCTATAATCAGTCAATATAATTATAATTACATGGTTTTAAAAATATTGTATAGTATTTTGTTTGGTGTGTTAATTAAAAAAACGACTAAAACAACCAAATGACAAATCCGACGTGGCGGTTTTATTTGTTGAGACAGTTAAAATAGGGAGTCATGTCAAAATCAATCAAATCAAAACAATTTAAGCCTGTTTTACATTGAAGTGCAAAGTGCTAGTTGTTAGGTGCAAAATAATAGCTATCATTTGAAAAAGTTGTTTTAGCCCATTTTAAAAATATGAGCGATTCAAACTTAATTACAAAGTGCAAGGTGCTAATTGCTAGATCCCCACAAAGTGCTAGGTGCTAATGGCTATAGATTCCCACAAAATGTGGGAATTTTAGGTGCTAATGGTAGGTGCTATTTGCTAGATTACAAATCACTGGATTTGGTTGCGTTTGCACTGAAACTCTCTCAACAGTGATTGCTAGCATTCCCATCGAAAATAAGTGAAACATATTGCGGTTTTAAAATAAACTTTATTTACCACCGGTGCCCAAACTCCCCTAATATAACGAAATATACGACGGGCCAGTTTCAATCTTGGTTTTTTTTGGCGTTTCCAATCGACCCAAGATTTAGTCTAAAAATCAAACAATAGTAATTTTTGTTATTGAAGTGCAAAATTTAAAAATTACTTACACTTAAAGATCAGTGGAGGTTTAAAATTTTTTTATAGTGGCCAAAGTTAAAACGTGTGCCATTAACTTCGGCCACCTTGAAAAAACTGGCTATAACTATTGCTAAAACGAACAATAAAATTTTAAAACGCTGCTAATTTATTCTTAGGTATTGTTCTTGCTACATATAACTATAATAACATATAACATATAATTTTTCCCGTTTGCAAACTTTTATAGTTATTGGCAAAATTTTAAATAATTATGTCAAAACCAAAAAAAAGTTTATTACGAAGTAAATCTTTACACTGGGCGGTTCTAACGTTATATGCAAACTACGCGGCATTACACCCCGGTCGTTAGGACATTTAAATTTACACATGCAAGAACCAGTGCTTTTTGCAGTGTAAAAAGTCTATTTTAAAAGCGGTATTTCTTAAGATGTAAAAGTGCTAAAATCCTGTTTTATATATCAAAATTGCAGAAATTTAAATTTAAAAAATTATTATTTATTTTTTCTGATTTTTTAATACTTTATTAAAAGTATGAAATAGCTGAAATTTTTTAAAAAAATCCCTATTTTCTTATAAGTGGTTAGACATACTCTAAATATTTACATGCATCACGGCAAGGAGGGGAGTATTTTTGATTTTTTTTGTTTGTTTTTATTTTCTTACACCGTATTAAAAAAGTTATCCTGCGTAAAAAAACCCGTTGAATATTTTTATTTAGAAAATTTTTAGAAAACATCTGCTTAGTTTTTAGCATTCTATCACGTATAATATTCGAAACCAATTAAATTTAAAAGGTAAATATCTCAAAACCCGTATCCTTCAATTTTGTTTATTTTTTCATGTTTTGAAAAAATAATCTAAACTACACAAGCAATTCATACAGTTTTGCGCTGTATTTTTATGTAATAAGACGTTTTTGTGTTTTCTTCATTTTTAACAAATTCTTTAAAAACTCCAACAATGGCAAAAAAAACGAATCATGTCTTAAAAATCTATTCTTCGATTTTGATTGACTTTTCTTTTTTTTTTTACCATAAATGTTTTTGAATAAAATGTTCATTGGGGTTTTTTCAACGCAGAATAACGTTCAATATGGCGATAGAAAGATAAAAGTGACAAAAATAAAAAAATAACTCCTTTTGCCTTGACAATTTTAGCTATTTAAGATATGTATTTCGAAAATATTTAAACCATTTTCGAGTAGTTTGATTCGTTCAATGGCCCATTAAAACATTTGAAAAAACTATTTAACTGTTAAGTTATGTATTTCGTAGATATATAAATTTTTTTTAGCATTTTTTTTTTATAACAATTTTTTTTGATACTTTCAATTACGTATTAAAACATTTGAAAAAAAAGACATTTTGCCCAACGATAGTTCTATTTTAAACGCCAAATCGATTTCTGTTATTTTATTTCATTTATTTATTTTTATTTGATGATCAGATAACAGAATTAAAATTTACTAAGCATAGTCTATGCATAGTTTAATTCTACTGTTACATTATTTCATTTATCTTTTCTTTTTTTCTTTTCTTTTTTTCATCAACAACATCAAATCTGCGACTTAATTGCCGCCAATATAAAATACAATTTTAACAAAATATCAATGAACATAGCTATCTGAAATGACCTTAAAGGCTCAAAAAGAGCGCTTATTTAAGTCAGTTTTAAAACTTTTTTTGAATGCATCCAAAGAATCGACAGTTACTTGAGATGGGAACAGATTGTTCCAAGGTGTAATCACCCTATTTGCAAAAGAAAATTTCCTTGCATTAATTTGTCTTTCCTCAATAGCCAATTTAATGGGATGACCACGGGTGGGCTGCAGGTTAAACTTAAAAAAATCATTGGCTTGTAAATTGTTTAAGCTATGTATAATTTTAAAGCACTAATATAAATCAGTTTTGTCTCTTTGGTCCTTTAATTTTTCTAAACCTAGGTAATTCAGTCTTTGTTCATAACCTTAGGTAACAACTTGCATTTATAAAAAAACCTTCCAATGAAATTTTTTTGCACTTTTTCTTAAATGTTTATATCTTTTTGTAAATAAGGATTCCAAACTGCACTAGCGTTCTCCAGAATTGGTCTAACATAGGACTTATATGCTCTAAGAAGATTATTTCTAGAGTTTGAATTTAATGTTCTAAAAATTAGTGATTACACTCTCATTGCTTTTTTTTGCTGTAATTAATGAATTAGTGTTTAAAGAATTTCATATCATAAGATATATAAACACCTAGGTGACGCACCAATTTTGTAGTTGCAAGCACGTTATTACCAAGCTTATATTTAAAAATTACCTTTTTGCTATGATTTCGAATATGAAGAACTTCACATTTATGATCTGATAATTGCAATTGCCAGTCTTGTGACCAGCTGTATATTCTATCTAAATCTTTTTGAAGTCTTAAAGTTTGAATGTGGTAATCTTTAGATAAAGATTTTGCAAACAACTTTATATCATCTGCATAATCTAATTTGTGAGTACTTAACACAATTAACAATATCATTAATATAAATGAGAAACAGGAATGGACCTAAAACAACCTTGAGGAACTGAACTTTTTTACAGGAAATGATTTGGATACTGAGTTATTAATTACAACTTTAATTTCCCGCCCAAATAAAAATTCTTTTATCCATTTTAAAAATTTACCAGAAACACGATATTTTTCTAGCTTATATAACAATTTTTGATGTTTCACGGTATCAAAGGCCTTGGCAAAATCCAAGTAAATGACATCAATTAGAAGTTTATCTTTTAGTGCCTGCGTCCACTCATTAAAAGTTTCTTTAGCTGTGTTATTGTAGAACTTTTTGTCTTAAAACCATGTTGAAACCTTGACAAAATGATATGGAAAAAGACAAGAAGTTTTTCTTTGACAAGTTGTTCCATTAACTTACAAGAAAGAGATGTAAGTGAAATCGGACGATAATTTTCTTTTAGGCTTTTGATGCCTTTTTTAAACAGTAAGTTTAATAAAGCTATTTTCCAATCAAGTGGTAATTCTCCAAAATCAAAAGACATCTGAAAGATTATTGCCAAAGGTTCAGCAATAACTTTAGCCAAGCGTTTTAAAAAGTAAGCTGGAACACAGTCAGGTGTTCAAGACAATTTGTTAGGGAGCTTTTTTAGAGCTTTAAATGCCTTTTTTGTGGTAAATACAATGTTATCCAACTTTCCAATATTTGGTGGAATGAAATTTGGTAAAGTATCATCATCATCAGTAAAAACAGAAGCAAAATAATTTCCAAAAAGTTGAACTTTTTCAAAGTCCTCAGTTACAAGAGTCCCATCTTCTTTTTTAATTGGTGGGTTGGTTTGTTTTGTTTTAATTTTACTATTAACACATTTATAAAAATTGTTTAAACCCCCCGAATTTAAAATTTTTGTTTCTTTATTAGTGTTAAAATCTCTAACTTTAGTTTTGTAAACTTTGCAAATTTTTTGTACTCTGATCTTGATTTTTTATCAAAATTACGCTTATGCCAAAGTTTTTACTTTTGATTTTGTAGTTTTCTTATATGTATTGGATATTGTACAATTTTTTATTGTTTGTAAATAATTTTTTTCCAGGAACATGACTATTGATTCCTAACAACAAAATATCCTTGAATCTCTGCCAAGCATTTTCTACTGTGCCACATTTCTCAAATAAAATTTTCCAGTTGATTGTAGATAAGTATAAACTTAGCATATCATAATCTGCTTTTAAAAAATCAGGCATGTAGTTTTGAATCATAGTTTTAGGACTGTCAAATATTTTAAGATTAATTTCAGATAAAATAGTGTCATGGTCTGATTTTGAAAAACTTGGCGCAACAGTGACATTATTGAAAATTTCTCGATCGTTTGTGAACAAAAGATCCAGATAATTATTTTCACGAGTTGGTTGTGAAACAAGCTGATACATACCTAGCTCAATAAGAAACTCAAACCAATTAGTTCTCTTTTTTCCTTCTGTAGGAATCGCTCTCCGGTAGGCCAGATACAACCAGCATCGTCTCAGATTCTAGGACACGAGGGTACTGGACACGAGGGTACTGGACACGAGGGTACCGGACACGAGGGTACTGGACACGAGGGTACTGGACACGAGGGTACTGAGCAAAGAAAAAATACGTTTACCACAAATATGTAAATTTTTTAAGCTGAATGAGCTGAACTAAATTTTAATCATAAGTCGGTTCGTTTTTAATTATAAATAAACATTTTGCTTGCTTTAATATAATGCAATTTAATAATAAAAAAACTTCGTGTATTGTTTAAAAAACATCATACTATTTGAACGAAATTTTTAAAGGTCATTTTACACACAATTTATACAACGGACTTTTAATAAAAACAATAATAATGCTTAAAACTTTCTCCAAAGCTCTGAAGCTTTGTATCAAAACCCTGCCTTTGCAAAAAAATTACAGAATTAATATTAAACAATCATGAGTGGAGTGAGAACGCCAAGAAGTTATTTAATTACTGTTTTTTTCTAAAATATATATTCGTATGAAAATACGAAGCGAATTGCACAGTTTTTTTGCTGTAATTTTTTTATTTAGACTATTTTCATCGACTCTTGATTAAATTAATTTATTTTTTTTGATAAAATCTTTAGAAAAAATAACTTCCGCAAAAAAAGATTTCAGTAAGAACTGTAAAAAATATCTTTTTGGCTTTTTTAGTCCACTCTAGTTTAGGAAATCGCTTTAACGCATGTAAACCATTCAAAACAAGACAAACAAAATGTGCTTTTGAAACCCAAAAACATACAATTGTTAGATTTTTTATGTATCATATTTTATGCAATTACATTTAAGTATGAAGTCGTGATTAAAATAATCCAACAACGGATCATTGGGAGTCTTTAAAGCCCACTATTTCACAGTAAACTTTATTTTCCTAAGCCTAAGCAAAACCCAAAAAATAAGCTAAACTTTTTGATAATATTTTAATAATAGTGTGCTTTTAAAAGATACCAAATAATTTAGTTTTAAAAAAGGCAAGCAATTGTTTTTTGAAAAATATTTTACTAAAATGTTTTTGCAAGGTTATTAATACAAGAATTATTTGCAGTTATTTTGCAATTATTATTTTCCGAAGGCATTATTAAAATATCATTTTTCTACACACCACGAAAAATAACCACAAAAATGTTTTGACAGCACAATCAAAGCATAACAGCAACCTTAATGTTTATTATCTTTCGAGTCGTCTCATAGCTTTTCAGCATTTTTAAAGCTAGCTATTCATTTTTTTTTAAATGCAAAAAAATGTAGACAAATAACACGAAAATCTTTGAATGTAATGAAATTATTATTTTTGTTTGATGTTTTCTCAATAATTTTTTCTTATAATCTTACCTTTTATAAGTCAGTTAAACAAAGTAAATGATTTTTAAGTAAGACAAACTATTGTTATGCAATAGGTTTATCCCGCTTTATGCGGGAAAGTTATGTTTTTTGCTCGTCAGTACCCTGGTGTCCAGTACTCTCGTGTCCCCCCTTGCATAATGAATCGATTTTGCTGCGAGGTTGTGGTGAACGCAATTTTTTTAAGCCCAGTACCTTCGTGTCCAGTACCCTCGTGTCCAGTACCCTCGTGTCCAGTACCCTCGTGTCCAGTACCCTCGTGTCCCGTTCCCTCGTCTCATGTTCTCTTCGCACCTCCACGCGCTTAAAATAATTGTCAATCATTGGCAGTAGACGTTGCAATACTTTCTCACAAACGGAAGCCACTAACTCGGTATTGACACCAGGAGCTCGTTCCTCCTCCATCCTGGCGAACCTTTTCTCTAAATCTGCCAACTTCTGCTGGAGGTCCGCATTTTCTGTTTCCAGTCTGGCAATTTGATCATCTTTTGTTTCTCTCGGCATGTTGCAGTGGATGCTCTCAATACTATTGGGTAAAAAACTATTTTGATATAGTAAACATATTTTTACACTTTTACTTTTTAAGAAACGGTATATAGACTTTTTTCACATTGCAGAAAGATCTTTGTTCTTTGCGTGTGCAAATTTAACTTTAATGTCCGGACAGGGCTGTGATAGAACTGCTGATTACTACATACCGTTAGAACCGCCCAGTTTTTTAAATAATCCTGTACTATTTATATATTTGAAATACGCTTTGAAATTAGCAGATATAGAAACTCATTAATAAATTTTAGGCACATAAAAACTTCAAGTTTAAATAAACATAAAATTGGCACCGAGCTAAAAAAAATAAATTTGTAAAAAATCTTTTAACTTTTGTGATTAAAATGAAATGCGGTTTTTGTGTTTTGGTTTTGTATCGTTACAAAACTATTGCAAAAATCAAAAGTTCCGCCACGCATTTTGCTATACAAGGGGAGTCTGCCCTCCTGTTTTTTTTAAACTAAAGTTAAAATCTTTCAGGCTGAAATTAAGGGCGTAATGGCTCTCCGTCAGGAAGAAATAAAGAAAACGCGAGCGAAGGAAATAAAAAAATGTTGCTAGTGTTTATTTAACCAATTGTTATTTAGTTGCGTGACATGTTTCTCTGCTTGTGATATTTTTTTTAAGAAAGAGTAGTTATTTAAACACCCTGCTATTTTTACCCTGATGGAATTAATCTTTTATATTTTCTTGATAAAACACCTTTTAAACAAAATATTTCAATATTTTTGAAATTATAAATCCAATTCTAACGCTACTACTAAGCAGTCTTTTGAAATTTTTGCAAATATATTTCGTGATAAATATTGCTAAATACACATACATTCTTTAATATATTTTACCCACAAATGGGTATCATGCAAAATTATGAGTGTATAAATAATTAACTATTAAAAAAGTTGCGATGCGCGTCCATTATTTTTGGTCCACTATCACTGCTAACGGCAGATTTTTTCAAACCTGCCGTTAGCAGTGATAGTTTTAGCACTTAGCATTTCAGAGTGAACATCTCCTAACACTTAACAAGTAGCACTTAGTACCTAGAACCGAGGACCTAGCATCCAGCACTTAGAGCCTAAAACCTAAAGTTCAGTCCTTAGGAAATTAGTGTGAAACGTGCTTTAGTGTCGCTTGGATCAACCAATTTCAATTTCAATTTTGGTCCAATTTTGATTGGTTAATTATTTTTATTCGCAAACCATCCATATTTTACAGCGTTTTTTATACTCACCAGCAGTTGTGAGTTATTAGGAAGGGACTTTCACGTCACATCTTTCCACCAAAGAAGAAGCTGCTCTCAGAAAGCTTCTTAAATAACCATATTAGTTTCAAACCGCTCAACTTAGCACCCCCCAGGCATGCTTTACATCCAAGGTGCAGTACGAGTAACACTTGTGACGACCCATAACTGGAGGCGAGATAAGCTGGAAATTTTTTTTGGATACATAAAAAAATACCCATACCGGGATTCGAAGCAAGGTCTCCTTTTTTGAATTTCAGGCTTGTTCTTCTCAGTAGGGCGCGCTACCACTGTACCATACTTGCTCTTTGTGATTCACTTTACGGTGTCTTTTATACTCACTAGTAGTCGTGAGTCATCATTTCAGGAAGGGACGTTCCACGTCACATTTATGATGACAGTACAACAAAAATATAATCTCATAAAACTTTTTAAATTACTACCAATTCAGTAAATAAATAAATCAATAATTATCATAATTTTGAAAAAATAAATCTTTTGATAATCTAAAGATTTTAGTTTTTCCATGCTTAGCGAAAACAATGACATGCACCAAAATCATGGATAAAACTTTCGAAACTTAATATTTCCTTGGGTCTACATGACCCAAGATGGTCAAAAACTTCTTATTTGAATGGATTGTTTATTCTTAAAAAAATTCCACTGAACAATTTTAGCCAATGAACGCTGGACGAAAAATCTCCAAAGAACGTGGCGACCAACAATTTTTGAGGGTGGTTCCATTTTGATTTTCACAGAGCATAGCTGAAAATCACAAAAAGTATCCGCTCTTTGAGTGTTACTTAAATTCTTATGAGTAAAACAACAAAATATTTTTAAATTTTTTAACTTATAAGCAAATTAAAACTAGCTGGCCTTAATAATTTGCAGTACTGACGTGGCTATTTAGGATTAAAAAATTGAAATTAAAACTTATAAACAAATAAAACTAGCTGGCCTTAATAATTTGCAGTATTGACGTGACTATTTAAGATTAAAAGATTTGAAAACTTTGAGAAAAAAAGTTTAAGAATAATAATTAAAAACTTTATTTTAACAATTTTTCATTAAATTACTCAATTTGGAGCCAAACTGTAAAATTTTGAGACATAAGGTAATTTTGATTTTTTTTGTGAAAAAGAGAAATTTAAAAAAAATGCGTTCCAACTGATTTTAAAACGTCAAAGCAGGCAAAATTTTAATTGGTCCTCTGATATCCTAATAAACCTTACGTATATTCAATCATAAAAATTTAAGAATAAGATAAGTCGTTGCATAATGTTAAAAAACGTACTAGGGTTACATTGAGTTAGAATTTAAAAAAAGTGATTATATTAAAAAAACATTTAATTCACACGGAATTTTATTGACGTTTTTTTTTGCTATGTTTTTCAGCAAATTTTTTCACTCATATATTTTTTTAATATATTAAATATCCAGAATTAAATAAAATAATTTTATTTTGCAGTTAGCCAGAAATTCACTGAAAAATTCTAATGAAATACACTAGAACAATTGAGCATCACTATGTTAGTATATGTATGTGTATCGATTAACAAAAACAATAGTTATTTAATAACTGGAATACGTGGTTTTAATCAAAAGTCATTAGACGTCTTTTGGTATTAATTTCACTGTTGGCAAAAAAAAACAAAACAAACAGTTTTTTCTTTCTTTTCTTATATCCAGATTTCACCAGATATTTCCCATTTTTCTACTTTAAATTTTTCACAGGATTTTTTTATAATAAATTTTCATTTAAACGTTTAAAATATGCATATTTAAATCCTAATTATTTTTCAGTTATTTTTTTATATTTTCGTTTTGAAACTCAGAATTAAGATTAACATAATAATGCACTGGGTTTTAAAATTGTTTATAAGTTTTGTTTATATGGGATGGGTCTCTTAGGCTTGGTTTTTTGTTTAACAACATAAATTTATCGCATGATACATACATATGATTTATACAAGCCCTGTGTTGTTGAAATAGTGTAGTAATATTGATGTAATGGTGTCAATACATTTTAGAGATATTGTTGCATATGTTATGTTCATGTTATGTTACATTCAAATATTATTCAAGTTTTGACGTGATTACGTAGGACTGACATGTTTGTTTTAAGTGTTTGTACACTATGTATGTTGTAATATATATTTTAAATAAACAAAAACCTTTTTTTGTACACACACATAGCAATTTTAGGAACAATAAAATTTTTCATCAAAATAGATAAAAACATGCGTTATGGAGATTTAATTGGTGATTTTAAATTGCAAAGATTTTATGTGTAATGTCAGACTTAAAATAAGCGAATAATTTAGCAAACAAAAGAACTTTACAACATAAACATTTGCATAATGGACAGTTAGATTTTGGCCTATAAAGAATCTAAAATACCAAACAAAAGAAATTTTAGGTTAGTTAGCTGAGCATACCTTAAATTTGCAGAAACAGAAATAATAAAACTAAAAACATAGAAATCACATGTTTCTGTTCTTCCTTAAACACATAATGTACAAATCTACTTTATAATAGCGTGATTGCTTCTCAACTAGGGAGAATGGTGTCCTCATGTCCTGGGAGAATGTCTTTTTTCTTTCGGAATCTTGCGGATTTTTTCAAACTTTTCACTCATAATCCTTCTCCACCTTAAAATTTTCTTTAATCTTCCTATCCCTGCGGAAAATTTGAGACAAATTTCAACCCTATCAATTCATTATTAAAAATGGGTTATTTCCGTGAAAAAGAACGGACGTCGTGGAGGGGAATTGCCTACCAGGGACTATTCCTTTTAGATCTGTGTTATAATTATATTACCAGCCAGGAAAGGATTAATATTTTATAGGTTGTTTATGACCTGCAAAAAAGTATTACTTGGCTGAGGGGGGTTTCTTACCTGTCCACATTTTATGACAGCTACTACCTGACTGCTCCCTGACTGTTCTTACCAGTCCACATTTTATGTCACATCTTCAGTTCTGCCAACTATTTAAGATGATTTTACACTGTGCACATTTCTATTTTTAATAGCAAAAACAAAAAGTTTTTGTGCAAAAAGAGCGGAATTTTTTGGGAAAACCCAGAAAAAATATTTACACCTATAACCTAAAAAATAAATAAATTAAAAATAATTAATAAAAAATCAAAATAGACAGAAGGCCAAATTAATTAGAAAGAGTATAAAAATATATAAAAACAAAAACAAAAGTTACACGTTTCTGCGCTTCTCTGGACGTGTAAAGGACAAATAAGTAAAACAGTTGCGCGTCGTCAGCAGAGGCTATTCTACTTATTTTACAACTAGAAACAAGCTGAAAATTTTTAATAAAACAATTTTAGTAAAATTTTAAAAAATTTTAAAAAGTAAAGAATGAAAAAGCTAAATATGCATAAAGGATAAAAGTTAATTTTGGCAGCAAGGTTCTAGCACATGCAACAGACAAAAAGTTAACAAAAATTTATAATTCTTAATTTTTTTTTAAAATAAATGTATAAAAATATTTTATAAAAATTAAAACAAAAAAGAAAAGCCCAAAAGTAACAAATAGAAATGATAAAAAATAATTTTTTTTGAATACTCCGGAATTAAAAATACAATTTTTATAAAAACATAAAAAAATAAGAAAACTAAAGCAATCGAAAAGATTTTTTTTTAAAAACAACTTATGAAAACGTCTGATACAATAAAACAAGCAAAAATAAAAATGAACAAATAATACGCGCCACAATTAAGGTATTAATTTAAGCTATTATATAATATATAATATAGAGGGTTATTTTGTTTATCTTAAAATGCTTTTACACTTTGTACATTTTAAGTGTTAAGGTATTATTTAGGAATTTTTACATTATGCACATTATTCCTGAACCTGCATTATGCACATTTTTTTCATCTTTTAAAGTGCTTCTATATTATGTCCATTTTATACTCTTAGGTATTAGATAGGAACTTTTACATTATGCACATTTTACCTAGACCTGCATTGTACACATTTTATATTTTTTTAGAGTGCTTCTATATTATCCACATTTTATATTTTTATTAGGAGTGCTTTTATGTTGTACACATTTCAATTATATTTTACACACTGCACATCTAATATTTAAGATGATTTCAGACTATACACCATGCACATTTTATGTTTATCTTAATATGTTTTTATACTGTGCACCTTTCAATTGTTAAGGTATTAGTTAAGAAATTTCACATTATCCACATTTTATCCTAACCTGCATTGAGCACATTTTATATTTTTTAGAGTGCTTTTACGTTATACACATTTCAATTATATTTTACACAATGCACATTTAATATTTAAGATGATTTTGGACAATGCACCATGCACATTTTATGTTTATCTTAACATGCTTTTATACTGTGCAACTTTCAATTGTTAAGATATTATTTAAGAAATTTCACATTATGCACAGTTTACCCAAACCTGCATTGTGCACATTTTATATTTTATTAGAGTACTTGTATACTATGCACATTTTATATTCCTATTAGATTGTTTTTACATTGTACACATTTGAATTATAATTTACACAATGCACAGATAATTTTGAACATAAGAATGAGGATTTGATGAACATGAGGATTTTTTTAGTGGATTTTATAATATGTACGTAAAAAATACTAATCAAAAGTGAGATTTTTTTAAATCGTAAAAGCAAAACTCTTATTCAAGAAAACACCCCATCAAAGATCATAGTACTTTTTTTACTGTTTTTAATTTATTTTGACTTAATGTTGATGAAAACAAAGCCTTAATAATTTTGACCAGTAAATAAAATGAATGGGAGTGTGACACAATGGTCCCACAACACAACGGTTCTGCCACAGGACGGTCAAAGGAATAAAAGGGGGTACAACACAACGGTTACAGGAATGAGAAGGGATAGGACACAACAGTTCCAAAAGAATGCGTTGGCAATGCTACTGTTGCAACGTTAAAAAACACTATATATTTACAACAGTAAAAAGCTTGCAAACCAAATAAATTAGACTACATAAAACAGACAAAAAAATTTAAAAAATTTTACCATCTTAAGTTAAGATAATTTGGAATACAACATAATTTTTTATTCATTCTTTTGTACTCTTCTATAAAGTATCAAGTTGAATTTGAAAAAATTCAAAATTCCAAAATTCAACTTTATAAAGTTGAATTTTTGTTTCAATTTAAAATTTTGAAATTCGCTTTATCGATTTAGAGATGGGATAGCCACGGGTGCAAAAGAGCTGCAATTTGGGACCTAAGAGCCGCACTTTTTGGGGACCAAAGAACGACAAAAAAGTCTCTTTAGAGCCAATGGAGAAAAGCAAAGACATTGGGAGAAAAAAATAGAGCTTAGAGAGGACATTGGAGCTGGGGGAACGCGATACAATGGTCCGGAGTCATGAGGGTCCCGCGACATGACAGTCCTAAAAGGCGAAAGGTATGACACGAGTCCCAGAAATGAGAAGGAGTACAAAAGGAAGGTCCACAAAAAATGCGTTTGCAATGCTATTTTTGAAATGCTGAGAAAAACAAAATTTCTACAACATTAAATTGCGTCCAAATCAATTAACTTAAATCAAACAAAATATACAATTGATTTTTAAAACTTCCACATTTTAAATTATAATAATTTAAAAGATATTTATACTATTCTTTTTTACTCTTTAAATTAGATTTTTTTCAATTAAAAATTTCATAATTCAATTTATTTTTTTTAAACAAGCTAAATTTGTTTGCATTTAATAAATAATTTATTTTAATTATATTTAAATGGAATGCTGTACTAATACTTAAATGGAATAAATAAATGGAATGAATTTATGTTGTTTTAGCTTGATTTTAGGGTTTTGCTTAGGCTTATGAAAAAAATTTTTCTTTAGTTTTGAATTTAAAAGTGCTTCAAAACATATTCTTTCCAAAGATGTTAATCAGATTGTATTTTTCCTAGCACAAACTTACTAAATATGTAAGAAAAAAGCGTATTTTGTTGTTTAAAATGTAATAGTGTTGTTAAAAAGTAAATTTATATTACATGTTTGTTTTTAAAATATAATTTAGAAGTTCTGGGTTAAAACTTGGTGGCAATAGCAGGTAAATACGCGCGTTTCCTTATTGAAAAAGCAACAATGTTTCCACTTGTAGGAAACGCATTATACAGACCTGTGCACGGTCTAGAAACGCTCCCCGCTTTATTGGAGGATTATTTATACAAATAATTTTAAAAATATGTTAAAATCTATAATGATTTTGGCAAATCAGTAATACAATCAGAAGTACTTAAATAAAATAAAAGGAGAGAACACACAGAGCCAAACGGCTGCTTACATATGTCGTTCAAATTTAGTAATATATTTAAAACTGAAGTTTTGAATAAGTTTCTGAAATCCAGAAAGTGACAGTCCAAATATCACATACCAGATATCTATGAGCATTAACTCACTAACAGTGAAAAATATTTTTTCTCATTATTTAGCTGAAATTTCAACATATAGGTTTTATTATGCTCTGATCACGAATTCGGGGTCAAAAATTAAAAATTCCTAAATATTTAACCAGAAATGAGCATATCCCACAAACAAATAAAAAAAATATTTTTTTCTCCTATTTAGCTAAAATTTCAATATAAGAGTTTTCTTTGGCCCTGAATTTGAATTTTGAATCAAAAATTAAGAATTTTTTAATATTTAACAGGAAATGAGCATATCTCACTAACAGGGAAAAAATACCAATTTCCAGAGTCATCTACTGGCTCAGTTGTGCGACATTATTGACACAAAGAAAATTTTTATGACTACATATCACCCACAAACAAATGGCTTACTGAACGATTCAATCGTACACTAGCAGCAATGCTTACCCCCTATGTCAACAAGCATCATGATGATTGGGACTTTGCGTTACCATTTGTAACGAGTGCTTATAATCGTTCACCGCAGGAATCCATTGGTGAAAGTCCTTTTTATCTGATGTTCGGCCGTGACATGCGGGTACCCATTGATGTGAAGTATGAATTGGTGCGTTCACCGTACGTTGATTACAAGGATAACTATCTGGATCACGCTTGAGTAGTTATGACTCAAGCTCGTGATCTTGTTAAACAAATTTTGCCTAAAGCCCAAGAACGTCAGAAGCGTAATTACAATAAAAGAGCGCACTCGAAACCTATCCTAGTTGATAGTCTGGTCCTTGAGTTTAATCCTGCTATTAAATTATCTGAATGCGCTAAATTTGTTAGTAGATCGACGGGACCATACAAAGTCCTGAATATTGATCTAACGAAAGGTATTGCCAAAATCACGCTTCTGTCCAATGATAAGCATAAAACCGAATGGTTTAATCTACAACCTCTCAAACCATACACACCACGCACTACTTTTTTTACACGGGAACGATGTATACAACCACCACGTCAATGTAAAGCACAAGTAAAACCTGTAGTGTTCTGTGATTTGTCACATGTCGTTGCTAACACACAATTTGAAACTAAAGTCACTAAATCTGTTAATTGTTTCTCTATTTTGAATGTACTTTCTTCTTGTACAGAAGATAGCGACAGCGACAACAAAGATTGGAAGCCGGAACTCAAATTTCACATCCTTACTCGATAGACTTTAAAGTAGATTGGGAAGGAAAACCCGAAAAGCCGGATTATCTGAAATTACCAAAACCAGAGGGTATGTCCAAAAAGGAATGGCGTAATCGGTGTTGTTGCAAATACTTTGCAAAGCGTCGTAAATCGTGGCACACAAGAGCCAAACAAAGGGCTCGCAAAAACGTGAAAATCACGTTTCCTAAAGCTAGTCCATAATTGAACAAAGTGCAACCTCAACCGCCTACCATTATGGATGAAATTATTGGCGATATGGATGCGACTATGTAGGTTCCTTGATGTTGTCATATGTATTTTTTGTATCATTACATGCACACATATTATAAAACACAGAAACGAAGGTTCATAACTGCCTAATCAGCCGGTGTTGCTATGTGAACACTGGAAATTGTGAATCAGAAATCGAGAGATAAAATTTAGTGAGTAAGGTTATACACGGGTCTGATCAGCCTATTTCAATAGAATAAAACTTTACAGGCCACAAGAAAAATCTTTTTGAAACGTGTATAAACCGGTATAAAAAGTTATTGTTGGTAAAAAAAATATAAAGAAAATTTATTTAATGTAACGTACTAAAAAGCGCGCTATAAAATTGGTGTCGGCCAACCACATGAAATTGCGGTATAAAACGTATAATAATACGTATACATATTGTTTGAATTATGAATTAAGTACTTTATGAATTGAAATTGAAATACACGGATCCTTAGGTTGTTAGGTTGTTTTGTTTTCTGTTGTTTTTACAGTGCTATTATAACTGACAGCGTAACGTACTCGCACAACATGAACCTTCTTCTACTTGTCGTATCGTACCTTCTTCTACTTGTCGTAATTATTAAAAAGCGTTTAAATAACGCTATTTTTTAACTTTCAAAACGTTTTTTCGCTCATGATTTTTTCGAAAAAATTTCACTTTTCTTCAAAACTTCAAATTTCATGCATTTGCATTATTTGCACTTCGCATAGTCAAAACAACTAAAAACTTTAAAAAATTACTTATACTACTACAATAACATTGTTTTTAAACAGAAACGTTTAATAATTAACGATAATGTAACTTTATAATAGTCTGCACTCGGTTATTATTTTATTTTCCAAAATTCTCCCAAAAAAACTTAAATAATTGCACAAAAAGTTATAAATCTCAAAAACATACCTTTTTATTTGCATTTTTTCTCATACACTATAAAGATTTGTCCAAGCTTCCCAAAAATACTTTTTCGCGCTGGGCTTTGGCTTAAAACTCGAAATATGACCCAGTTTTGGAAATTCTTTGTTTTCAACAAATTCTCACAAAAACTCAAATAATTGCACAAAATGTGAAAAATCTCAAAAACATATTTTTATTTGCGTTTTTTTCTCATATATTATAAACATTTGTCCAAGCTACCCAAAAACTACTTTTTTGCGCTGACCTTTGGCCTAAAACCCGAAATATGACCCAGTTTTCAAAATTCTTTGTTTTCAACAAATTCTCACAAAAACTCAAATAATTTCACAAGAAGTGAAAAATCTCAAAAACATATCTTATTTGCGTTTTTTTCCTCATATATTATAAACATTTATCCAAGCTACCCAAAAAATATTGTTTTGCGCTGGGCTTTGGCCTAAAACCCGAAATATGACCCAGTTTTCGAAATTTTTTGTTTTCAACAAATTCTCACAAAAACTCAAATAATTGCACAAAAAGTCAAAAATCTCAAAAACATATCTTTTTATTTGCGTTTTTTTCTCATATATTATAAACATTTGTCCAAGCTACCCAAAAAATACTAATTTGCGCTGGGATTTGGCATAAAACCCGAAATATGACCCAATTTTCAAAATCCTTTGTTTTCAACAAATTCTCACAAAAAGTCAAATAATTTCACAAAAAGTGAAAAATCTTAAAAACATATCGTTTTATTTGCGTTTTTTCCTCATATATTATAAACATTTGTCCAAGCTTCCCAAAAAATACTTTTTCGCGCTGGGTTTTGGCTTAAAACTCGAAATATATGACCCAGTTTTGGAAATTCTTGGTTTTCAACAAATTACACAAAAACTCAAATAATATCACAAAAAGTGAAAAATCTAAAAAACCTATCTTTTTATTTGCGTTTTTTTCTTATATACTATAAACATTTGTCCAAGCTACCCAAAAAATACTATTTCGCGCTGGGCTTGTTGAAAACAAAGAATTTCGAAAACTGGGTCATATTTCGGGTTTTAACCCAAAGCCCAGCGCAAAATGGTATTTTTAAGGTAGCTTGGACAAATGTTTATAATATATGAGAAAAAAACGCAAATAAAAAAAATATTTTTTTGAGATTTTTCACATTTTGTGCAATTATTTGAGTTTTTGTGAGAAATTGTTGAAAGCAAAGAATTTCCAAAACTGGGTCATATTTCGAGTTTTAAGCCAAAGCCCAGCGCGAAAAAGTATTTTTTGGGAAGCTTGGACAAATCTTTACAGTATATGAGAAAAAATACAAATAAAAACATATGTTTTTTAGATTTATAACTTTTTGTGCAATTATTTATGTTTTTTTGGGAGAATTTTGGAAAATAAAATAAAAACCGAGTGCAGACTATTATAAAGTTACTATATCGTTGATTATTAAACATTTCTGTTTAAAAACAATGTTATTGTAGTAGTATAAGTAATTTTTTAAAGTTTTTAGTTGTTTTGACTATGCGAAGTGCAAATAATGCAAATGCATGAAATTTGAAGTTTTGAAGAAAAGTGAAATTTTTTCGAAAAAATCATGGGCGAAAAAACGTTTTCGAAGTTAAAAAATAGCGTTATTTAAACGTTTTTTATAAATTTCGGACCAATAGGGTTAAAAATGAGTAAAATTAAATTAGTTTTGAATATAATACCTGTTACAATGCTTCAAAACAAAACAGGTGTTTTTTGAGAATTTTCCGAATTTACTATGGGTGTTTTTGGAGAAAATGTTCACTGGAGTTTTTTCAACACAGAATAACGTTTTATACGGCGTTAGAAAGAGAAAAGTAATACAAATCAAAAATGCCCCCCTTTGCATGGTCGCTTTAAGATATTTGAAGTATTTTTGACCACTTGAAAATGGTGATATTTTCAAAATTTTTTTAGCAGTTTGATACCTTTAGTACATTATTAAAAATTTTAAAAAAAAACCTTAAATAATAATTTCATATTAAAGCCCCAGGCGATTTCTGTTTTTTGATATATAGAAATAGATTTTAGCACTTCTACAGCTTAAGTAATAACGCTTTAAAAAAAGTCTTTTTTTCACAGCATAAAAAGCATTGTTTTCTGCATGTGTAAATTCAACTCAAAATCCCGAACGACAGGAACGTAATACCATATATAATTGCATATCGTTAGAACCGCCTACTAATAGCGAACAACCTCGTATTAATTATGACGCCTTATCTATATTATTAACAAAGATACAGGCAGATTTTCGAGAGGAAGTTTTTGGCATATTTAAATTTTAAGTTCAATTCAACATAAAATTGGCACCGAGCCAAAAAAATGAAAATTTAAGTTTTTAAAAAATTTTCGTTATTTTTCTGAGTAAAATGATATCTTTTTTTGTGTTTTGGTTGTTTCTTTACCAAGTTATTGCAAGAACAAAAAGTGGCCCGCCGCATATTTTGCTATATTGAGGGAGTTTGGCCCCTCTGATACTCACATTATGCATTGTAATCAGTATTAATACATATCTATTGTTTGTAAATTTTCATTTTTCATATTGCTGTTATATACTGGAGGTAAAAAGACCAAAACTATAACACTAGCAACTAATTCAAAAATGAATAAGCTAAGTTATTAAATTACTGTTCTTCGGCCTTAATTTCGTGAAAAATAAATATTCTGTGGATGGTTTCCCAGTTTGTGTCGTTTACTGAAATCTAGTATATACGTTACTGGTTTAGCGGTTAGTTTTCTAATGGTTGAAATTTTGGATGGTTTTACTACAACTCTATTATTTGTATATTTCCAAAACCAGTAAAATGACTGAGAGAGTAGGGTAGTAAAACACTTAAATTTAAAATTTGGTTTAATTTGAAAAGTATTCTATGAATAATGCTATTTTAAAAACATAATGATGTTGGTTGTTTGGTTTATTGAGTGTTTTTAAATTTTTTTATAATTACAAAACGTATAATTTAAAAGAATTGAAATGTCTTTTTTATATGTATTGTGTATTTTTTAAAAGCAAAACATAAATATAGCCGTCTAACAATTCCAAAATAACAGTAAACAAAAAACACACCATTTAAAAAACACCAATTGTAAAAACAAATTAATTTGTTTTTAAAATCGTATTATTCATTTAACACTTTTTAAAAGTAAACCAAATTTAAAATTTAAGCGTTTTGGTACCCTGGCATAAGTTTTATTAATAACCGCTCAGTAAAAATTTTTTCTATTGAAAAATAATGTTTAAAAAACCACATTGTATTGGAAAGTCAAGTAGTATTCTTGTTAATAACTCTTTAACCGTTGGGAATTAATTTTTAGTATAATACAATTTTTCCCAGAGTGATCCAATACATCGATTAGTATTAAGTTAAAAAAAAAATACACTGTGAATTAGTATACTGCACCTTTAAATATTTCGGTCCAATATTTGAGCCATTTCAAATAAACTAAACAAATAATAAACTCTTTCACGGTTTTTTTAAAATCATATTGTGTTTTCTGGACCAAAATCAATTAAATTTTGTGGTCCTAATGTATTATTAGAAATTTAGCGCCGTTTGAAAGGTAAAAATTCTAAAGGTATAAGGTATTTGAAAATAAAAGTTTAAAGATGTAATACTCCCTGTTTTCAGCCTTAATTTTAGTTAGAGCATTCTTCAAAGCTAGTATAATTAAAAATATATAATAATGTATATTATATTAAGGAAAAATATGCAACTCCCTTGCTAGAAGTGAAACAATTTTGTGCCATTCTTTGAGGACTGCCATTAAATAAGCAAGTGTCGTGTAAATGTACTTAGGGCACTGCCTAAAAAGTAGCAATATTTTTGCGCATACAGTATGATGGCAGTTGGGGCTCGGGGGACGGACCAAACAAAGTCAACCAATCAAAGCAAACCAAAAGGTAGAAATTTCACCTCCCACAAAGTTAATGTTTCAACTTATCTTAATATACTTTTAGAAGCCGAGTCACCACTCGTCAGGACGGTTTTTATCAAAAACCGTCTGAGCCCTCTTTAAATAAGAAAAAAAAGCTCGGTTTAATTTTGAAAAGCGCCGGTTATTTAATGGGAAGCCCTAGTTACTCCAATTATTTTGTAACTTTAAGCTTTTAAAAAAGCACAAGAGTAGAGTTGTTAATATTTTAAGTTCGATTACGTTGAATTTTAATTAAATTTGTTACTTTAAAACAGCAAAAAGAAATACCAGACTTTATAATCAAAAACAGCGAAAATTGGGGTAAACTGCGGTTTTTCGTTACCGGTAACTGGTTAGGCAGTATGCACAAAATTAAGCAACACTCTTTCCCATAAAGAAGAGGGCTCAAATTAGTCGTCTGAACAGAGTAGGCTAAAACCGTCCTGACGACAGGTATATCAGCTTCTTAAAATCTTATTCAAATATAGTTAACATTGAGTCGTTGGTAATTCAATATTTTGCTTTGATGGTTGGCGCATTCACCAACTGCTGTAATATGCACAAAAATATATTGCTAATTTATGGGTATTTCCATTTACACGACACTTGCCAATTAACGACAGTTGTTTTTTCATGTTTTCTGCATGACAATTAATATCAGTGCGAAAAAAATGGCACCAAATTGTTTTACTTCTGGCGCAGGGTTGCATATTTTTCCTTAATATAATATTATATATTTTTGGTGTAATAATAACGGCATAAAGACAGAAGAAAGATGGTTTACCAGATTTTATAAATAAGCTAACGCGTTTCAAACAGCTTATTTCTTATTTAGAGCTATATGAAAAATTAATACGTTTTTTTTATTTTAGATTTTTCCATGTTTTAATATTTAATTAAATGTATTAAAAAAGGGAAATCTTTTAATATTTTTTTAAATTCTTTGATTATTCCGTTCCCATGATGGAATTTACACAGGGACGTCTAAAAAACGACAGAAGTAAAAAATAACATGTCTTTATTATTTGATAAAATATTACATAATAAAAATAGCATAACGCAGAATAATCTGTTTACTTTTAAATAAAATCCATTTTCGGAATCATTACTGCAAATTAAAAGTGCAAAAAAATCCAAATAAAACAAAGAAAAAAATCCTATTTATTAACAGCTTGTTTTCAAATTGTAATGCATTGACAAAAGAGCAAGTAACAGCCACATTACTTAAAATCTTTTTAAAATATCTGAAATAGGCGGATCTTAAATTTTGTGATTATTGTTACCGTTATTGAAAAGCGACCGTGATTAGTTCGCAAATTTGTATAATGTTTAAATTTGTTTAGTTGAATAAACAGTTTGACAGGCTTATAGAATTTTTCCAGCAAACGCAGTATTGTTTTTTTAGTACTTATAATACCCGGGCAGAACTTTGGTCTACAAATGATTGATTAAAAAGAGTAGTAAAGAATTAGGTCAATAACCATACAAAAAAATTTTACACTCACAATTTTTATTTCTAAGGTAATATCGTATTTTTACTCCTGTTTTTGTCTAAATTAATTGATATATATGATTTGGTTTTAACTGATTACCATTAGATCTTTTTTATTCAGCGATAACCTATTGTTAGTTTTTAGTTATAAAGAATATCAACTTTTTCACTAATAATTTCGTTAATCAAATTAAAGACATCATTTCGTTCACTTTGTAGTTTAAAAACATCTTTTTCTGCTATTAGAATGTCCACCTTTTGGTGAACTACATTAGAAAGCTTTTTGATTTGATATAGCTGCTTGGATTTTTTTGGACGCAATTTTACATAGATTTTTTCTAAAAGTAAAAGCAAAACTGAACAAGTATAAATTATTGTGAAAACTATGAAAGTTTGTTGTAGTTCAGACATTGAAACCGGGGTAGGCAGTATATTATTTTCATCTGGCAGATTGCATTTTTTTGTAGGGAAATAAAGTGACATAAGTCTATTGTGTTCTTTTGTAAAGTATTTTACCAACCGTTCGCTATCAATTTTTTTAATCTTAAATGTGCTTAAATTGCGCGAATAATACATAGTGTGAGTTAGAACTGGTCTTTCTTTATCGTAAAAATAACTTAAATTGCAATATTGGTTCAGACTTATCATTTTTAGTGTATCTGTAACATAAGCTACCAATTGGATGTCATCAGCTTTTGTATTGACTATTTTTTCTGCAAGTGATTCCTTTGGATCTATTAGAACAAACTGCGCAAATTCGGAACCGCTTGCTGTTATGAATTCTTTAAATGTTTTTGTTTCTGAATACGATTTTATTCCTAAGCCTTTGTACTTGGAAGCATTTATAGCCTTAACAACATCTAGTGATTTTTTAAACAAAGACACATTTTTAAAAAAACTATTTAAAATTAAAGTAATAGTGCATCCTAAATAACTTATAAAAATCGCGCCAATTATAGAATACACAACCCAAATTAATTTAAAATGAGTTTTTGAAAACA
This sequence comes from Microlaimidae sp. YZB2_3, assembly GCA_030248175.1. Classification (NCBI taxonomy): domain Eukaryota; kingdom Metazoa; phylum Nematoda; class Chromadorea; order Desmodorida; family Microlaimidae; species Microlaimidae sp. YZB2_3. Next base: position 68,911 of record JASAMX010026229.1, read on the forward strand.
ATTTTGAAAAAGTAAATATTGCAACACCAATAACAACGATTAATCCATATACATATAACGAAACCATACTATTAAAATTTAAAGTCTTGTATGAAAGTTTAACTGTTTTATATAAAAACACAGTATTTTCACGCCTTGTAATTCCAGCGTTTGGCAATTGATTGTCTCTTGTTATAGTTTTTCCCAAATTAGCTGTACTAACATCCGCTTTTTCATTGGAAATCAGTCCAATCACAGAGGAATCATTGGTAACGTTAGGTTTTAAAGAGTAACCATACGCTTGAACAAACTTTACATAGTGCGGTCCTGGAGTGAAGAATATAGCTTTTGCATTAAGTACTATAATAGTCAGTTCTAAGTGCACATTGAGACCTGTACAGTTACGATTTCGTTTGATTGGTGTAATTTGAAATAATTCTGTTCTGACACAAGAAGGCTTCATAATTTGAACATCAGCAGCAGCTCGTATTATAGTCATTTTTGTTGTAGCTGAAATGTCTTGATTCACGCCATTGCAATAATAGAACATAAAACTAAAAGTTTTTCAAACTTGTTTGTTTTAAAATGATATAAGTTAACTGAATTTATATCAAACATTCATAATTGCTATTTTCTGTTGTTTTCCTTTTACAAAAAAATACGTAATAAATTACATTTGTCTAGATCGACAGTTATAAAGCTAATAGGATCTATACACAAATTGTTTACATCATTTAACCAAACGTAATATAATTTTTGTAACTATTTTTGTAACTGTTTTCGTAACTATTTTTTTTATTTTTAACAACCGTAAAACATCAGCTTTATAAACAAAGGACATCAACTGTACCAGCTAACATAATCTCAGGCAGTTTGTATAAATTTCGAACAGGGTGTAATTAAATTCACTTTAATTGGTTTATACAAAAGTTCTGTGGATCATATCTACATGGGATATAAGAACGAAACGGGATGTGAATATTGACTAGTCAATGCACCTAAATATTGAGAGTGTCTTGTTGTCTATATTCCGCCTTAATAGTTCATTTACAATGCAATTCTTCAAAATTCAAAGCTTGTTATCAAGCTAATTATTTATATAAAAGGGAAAAAATTTTTATCACATAACAAAACAACAAACAATAGTAAAACATAACAAGACAACAAAATAATACTAATAATACCACAAATATATAACATAATAATAAAGGAAAATATGTGACTTCATTTATTTCTTAGACACATTGACTAAGAGCAGTCAATGTGTCTGAGAGATATATGAATTCACATATTTTTCCTTTATTATTATGTTATATATTTTTGATAATACAGTGGTCAAAAATGCAGAGCTCTTAACATACCTAGTTCTATAGTAAACAAGGAACCGGCCAGATACCGTCTTAATATTGCCTTTATAATGCTCCCGCGATTTGTTATTGGTTTTATAACACGTATTATTTGTTTCAGCAATATTCGCAAGTGAATTTAGAAGCCACATTACCGTAAACATTAATTTACGACTTTGACGGCCGTAAATTTAAAAAAAATTATCTGCTTTTCCTCCCTCTTTATAATTCACTGAACGATAAGCTAAAAAAACTATCGCTAATTATAGGTGTGTTCAAAAGTTATCCTTTTTGACCAGCCTAAAAAGAAAAAAAAAGACTTTTATGTTTTGTACAAAAATCCTTACTGCCTTAACCATGACAAGCCTTAAATGAGTTTTGTCTTAGTTAGGACCTTCAATAGCTCTAATTAGGGCCCTTAATGGCCCTAATTAGGGCAAGTCCTAATAAGGTCCTTAGAAAAAATAGATTTCAAAACAAAAACCCTGGACTTAATTTCCAGGCTTCAATTGCACTTTAGTGCCATTCAAGGTTTGGTAAAATATGCTTTTATTTATAAAGCAGTAGAAAATACAAATGAAAATACAAAACAAAATAAAAATCTATTCACTTTTATAATATCAAATTCTGATGTTTTTTTTTAAATAAAACAAAAGAAAATAAAAATCTATTCACTTTTATAATATCAAATTCTGATGTTTTTTTGTTGTTTGCTTTTTACTGAATTACTAAATTTATAATACAACGAGCACATATTTGTTGAACACATTAATTAGTTAAAACAGTCTTGAATTTCAGGCTTAAATAGAGTTCTTGGCGAATTTTAACCACTAAATTATAAACAATTTACACTAGTAATGTTCCTACCCTCAAATATCATGCTCCGGAGCTCCGCAAATTAAATGAGCGATTTTAAGCTTATTTAAGCTTGAAATACATTTAACGTTACTCTATCTGCATTTACAAGATTATTTCTTGCGTTTTAAATAAGTTTTGAAAAAAAAATAATTTGCGAAAAAATTTGACAAAATATTATATGGCATCAGTCTTTAATTATTCATGAAATTAGTACAAAATAGGGCGGAGCTCCGGAGCTCCGGGGGTTGTTTTGGAGCTCGGAACTCCGGAGCACATCACTAATTTATACGCCTTGTCTTTAAAACAAACATAATAGTATTTAGGTGGTAGTTAACGGTGCGCTGCACACAAAAATGCTTAATAAGATTGCATTTCGAGGTTTTCTAATTCGTAACTCAGAAAGTAAGACCCTTTAATATCAAAAATGTATAATATATGTACCGACCGATAAATGTGCAACTCCTTTATAAAAAATTAAGTCAGAGTAGGCCATTATAATGAGCTTCTCCATTTAAATGGCACTCTTTGGAATAATAGCATAGTCGCAATTTTAATTCGTGCGAATTAAAATGGAGAGGAAGCCATTATAAACAGCATTTAATTTCATTTAATATACACTTAAAAAAGTAATACTGTCCGGGCCACATAGTTTTCATGGTCCGGACAATGGAGGGTGCTATTTAAATGAAAAGGCTCATTATAATGTTATGAACTAATTTTTATATAGGAGTTGCACATTTTTCGGTATATTATATATTTTTGTTAATATTATCTACTTATAAATTCAAATTAATTTTGTCTTAATTATTATTAATTATTAATTATTAATTAATTAATTATTCTTAATTATTAATTATTTGTTTATCCGACTTTTTTTGTTTATACCAATTTAGAAATTTGAACCGATCCTCATAAAAATTGAAACAATGATTATGATGAGAAACAAGTTATACCTAATTATTTATGGTTGTATAAAATTGTTACTGTTTTCATTTTCTGTTAAAAAAGAAGATGTGTTTATTTGATTAATCGCACTTATTTCAGAATTCCGTTTTTAGGATTTGTTAAGAGGAATTTAATCCTTTTTAACCACTTGTAGTTAAAACACGCAAGCAATTCAAGGAGATTTTTTTTCGCGCTTCCTACACGCGCAATCATTGAGCTCGGATTTGAAACCTTTACAGCTCCAGATATGTCAAAAAACGCTCAAGAATACACGGAAAATGACACTATTCTTGTTAACCGACCCTTTTATTGTTTTCGCTTCACTAAAGATCCATTCGTGTGGACTGTGTAGAAAAAGTAAACTTCCCTCCAGAAAAATCCCATGAAACTAATAAAGGTATAATACAAGTAATGGTATATTATCTATAAATATTCAAAATGGTATTTTCTGTAAGATTTTTAATGCTCGCTTACTCGCAAATAAAATAAAACTATCAATTATTTTAAAAAATGAGGAATACGATATTATTAATATAATTTTAAAGCTCCTCTTCTACCAGAAATTTTATATTCACTTTTAATACAAAACTCGCCTTATGTAATCTACCGTTATAATAGAAATAGAAAAGGCTGGGGCGTAAGTATTATTCCAAAGAAATTATGACAACTGTAGTTGT